>JASGAU010121213.1:0-13341 GCA_030220045.1 Australoheros facetus
GGCCTCCATTGGTTAATAAATTTGATTTCCATTGATGATTTTTGTGTGATTTTGTTGTCAGCACATTCAACTTTGTACAGAACAAAGTATTCAATTAGAACATTTCATTCATTCAGATCTAGGATGTGTTATTTGAGTGTTCCCTTTATTTTTTTGAGCAGTGTATAACACTGGCTGTCGGAACTGACCTTTCCACAGTTGGATGACACAGTGGTCGCTCATCTTGGGGCAGGAGGTAGGTGATGCCAACAACGCCAACTACTCGAAGACTGAAAGGTCCAACCTGCACACAGAATGAAAATTGAATATAACAACCACCGCCGCCGCCAAATGCCAACTATTTAAGGAAATAAATTGAATATATAAGACAAAGTGAGTGGTTACCGTCCTACCTGAATGTAGACCCCAGGCCTCAAAAGATGGCGCATTTTCTCCAGGATCTCTTTTTGTAGAGTATCCCAGGTCACAGTGCGCTCCAGATACAGTACAAAAGGCAGCCCAAACCTAAAAACATAAAGCATAACTTCTAGTAGCTGCTATGAGTTTCACCATCAGGCCTATTATTAGGTAAATGACAAGGACAAGCTGTATGTTAATTCAATAACCTGTCTTTAACACTGACAGAACCATGGGAACAGGGCACGTATTATGTAATCAGAAGGAGAGAGGACGAGTTAGAAATGTAAAACATAAATCAGTCTAAGAGGTAGTACCTCTTTCCTTGATGGCCAGTACATGCTCTGTTACACACCAAAAGGATCATTTTTTCTGGTCCCAGGTTTTTATTGGGTGATGCAGTTACAGGTGTCACAGCCCCCTGCATGAAAGACGGAGTCCTGCTGATTTCTGTCCCATACTTCAAGTTGTTATGATTCAGATTTGCCAGAAGACTTCCTGTGACAGACAGAATGGCACATCAGTCTATTGTTTAAGTGTGGAAAATGCAGAATACAACGTACATAAATACAGCATGTGAGTAACCTCTTTTTGTGCGTATATTTTCCAGCCTGAAGGTCTCAGGTGTCTCAAAGGCAAAGATCGAGTCGCTCTCTTGAATGATGTCAAGATCGTCATCATCATCACAAAACGAACGATGAAAGCCATCGTAGTACATTTCAGTCAAAACAAACTAAAAGAGAAAAAGAGGAACTTAAAAAAAAATAATTTTCTACCACTTATGGTGTATGAGATCCAAATCAGTATTCCAACAGAAATTCAGTAATCTCTTTAGCAGCTGTATCCTGCTTTAGCTGTGATTTACATATACTCTCAAGCCATTTTTAAAATCAGTGTTAACACTCTGTTGTAGTACTAAGGACAAATGCATTAGAATTACATATCATTTCCCAACTGCAATCTCTAATAGCCAGGGGTTTGTAACAAACTTATCTTCTGAGGTAGAACTGGCTTTACAGACACTGTGCCCGTAATGTAGTCTCACTGTGTCAGAGCATGATAAGTGACAGGAATAGCACCTGGTCCACTGGGATCTTAGTCTCACGTGACACAGCATCTCTGAGGCGATACACAGTGCTGTTGAGCGGAACCGCAACTCCAATCCTCATACAGTGAGAGTACTTCCCTTGATACACCACCGTCACATATAGGGGCCTAACAAAAAGAAAGGCAACACAATTTTAAAAAATATATAAATAAATAAACAACCTTACACAGCCTCTTCAAGGTGGGACAAAATGTGGGGTGCAGTATTGTAGCTTGGCCTTTAAGCAAGCCTGAACTGATGACAGGAAGAGTTGCACACTAGACATTGGGCACTGTTATGTAACACATCGCGCCTCTGATTCTGGATGCTACCTGAAAGTACACACTAGGACAGCATTACACTAGCTTTGTTTAGTTCAGTGTGAAGGAGCAAAGGTGTGTGTGTGTGTTTGGGGGGGGGGGTCTGCTGCTTTAAAGCCTGAATGTGTCTGGACAGTCAGGCAATATTTGTTCCTCAGCAAACGCAGTACAATCAGTGTCAAATATAATAATGGATATTATATTAAAGTACATATTTGGATAGGATCACATTATTATAGAAATAACTATGTTGGACATAGAGCCTTCATAGTGCCCAAGCATCAGAGGTTCAAAAATAACGAGACAGCGACACATTAAAATCACCACCTTTCACCTTTTGTGGAAATCTGTTAGTCAGTGACCTTTAAACATGACCAGGCAATTTGTAGCTTCCCTACTAGTGGCCTAGTGGCATGTTCCTCTTTCTTTCATTTAGCTAGAGGGTTACCTTTGGTTTATCAAACCACAAAACCCCTGCTCAAAAACTCAGTTCTTCTTTTATATGTTTTTTGAAAATTCTGTCTGGTCTTCTAGTCTTTGAGTCATACTGTGGGTTTTGCTTTTTGTCATGAATCCTTAAAAAGGTTCTGGTCACAGATTTCCAAATTCTCTTCTTCTTGAGGATTCTTGACTTACTGCAGCGACAGAAGATTTCCTCTTCATTGTAAAAATTATTCCAGCCAAAACACTCGTGCTTTGTGGCCTACCAGGTGGTTTGCCATTGAATTTAAACCAACTACTCGCTAAAAGATGTTTGCTTTTTTGGGCTCATTTTTTTCTCCACTTGCATCATCTTTATTTCTTATAATGTCAAACAAGCTCAATCTAAAGGTTTTTTAGATTGAGATCACCTCTGCTTCACATGCAAGCTCTTCTCTATAGGGAAAGGATTACTTTTTAGCTCATGGCCTGAACGTAACAACAGAACAACAGAAAGATAAATGAATATGCTCCTATATTATAAATATAATATTTATAATCCTATAAATATTTCTGACACACCCACTGTTGCAAGCACATATACTGTATACATTTCTCTGAAAAGTTGTCCACACACACACTCTGATTTACCTTCAGGTAAAGGTGTCATTCCTCTAAAGACATTTAAATGCAACATGCCTGCTTAAACTGTAGAAATGCAAACAATCCTGCAAAGCAATACTCAGTAACATGTAAGAACCTGTCATCAGGCTGCCGTTAAGAGATTACTCCCTGACCCACAGCACAGCTCAAAGGACAAACTCACCGTGTGTGTGGCAGCGGGATTGGTAAAGAGATACAGAGGAAGGGATCAAAGGTATTGCTCTGCTTTTGGCAATGTGGACAGGTAAGAGAAGATCTGTTGGGAAAACATTTAAAACCATTTATGGCAGATAGATATCACAGCCACACTGTCAGAGCACAGAGCTTCAAAAGGACATCACGCTTACCTGTACTGAGCCTGAAAAAGTTCTTGTACAAATGACCCAGCAGAGAGGGGAGGAGACGGTCCCTCTATGCTTTGATCGTCTTCTTCAATAGGTGGCTGAACAAACAAACAGTTCTCTTAGCTTGAATCGTTCATCATAACAAATTCTGGTCTATCAGGGGTTAACAAGCTGCCATGCGAACTACACAGTCTTGCTACTGAACAGCCCTGGAGAAAAAAGGGGAAACGAGCCCCGGAAGGCTGTGAATGCTGCTCATTCTGAAGCTACATCAAGTGACCAAAATATCTTGAACGCTGATTGAAACAAAATATCCTTAGAATGAAAACTGAGGAGTTGTGAAAAAATATCCAGTTAATGGATCACAATTTTGGCCTGATTCAGTGAGCTGCATACTGAGTAATGAGCTAGAACACCAAATATTTTCTGGATTCACCTTTATAGCAGGCCTGCTGTTGGGGTTGACCGTGTTGAGATCCTCGTGTACTCTGTCCAGCAGCCACAGCAGAAACTCTTGAGCATCGTGCTGAGCATTTCCTTTAAACTGTGTGGCATTTTTTGACACAATATTCTGCAACAAACAGGATGCTCCAAAAATTACAATGCCTGGAAAAATCACCACTGTACATCCTGTATTTAATCTGAATTTTGAGATCATTAAGTAAAGCTTTATTACCAACAGGTATAACACTTACATGGTGTAGGTAAACATTGTTTTTATCCAATATTGTTATAAAATTACAATCCTGATCATCTTAAAGAGGACCCATTATGTTCATTTCCAACGAGTAGTTCTGCATGAACATTTCAAAATAATCCTTATTTATCTCAGTCCCCTTATCAACGCCTCTGCTCATCCACTGCTTAAAACAAGCCCATCCATGCTTTAAGAGCACATTATTTTAAATTGCTTCCTTTAGCAAACAAAAGCAACACCCAAAGCTACCTGCCTGAGGTGACCATAGTGAAGGATTAGTAATTGTACATCATACAGAGCCAAGAGTGGGAAAAAGTATTCAAACCAAGAATTTAGAGCAGGCTTTTGGCCCAAATGAATTACTTGTAAATGCACTGCCCTAATTGTTTGAAACTTTGGTCATGTTAAAAAAATTGCATCCATTATTGTAAGAGTATAGATTAAGACAGAAAATGTGGAAAATAATAAAAGGTCCCCCATTTAATTATGTTATCTCTCCTTGATTTATTGATGTCACTCTTACCTTGAAGTCTCTGCTATGCTGGGGGGTATACTCAAACGTCCATAAAGCCCGTACAAGTCCTGACAACTGCTCCGTGACTTCTCCTTTGGACAGAGGACCCTTCCTCTGCAAATGCACACCATTTGTCTTTGGTTGGTCCTCGTCCAGCTCCTCGCCTTTGTAGTGCTCCAAAACGAGGTACTCAGCAAAGAGTTCAGTGTTACTGAGGCACTGCAGAATTGCATTCATAAAGCAGGTATTGCCGTGGTTTTTCAAACCTGACACTCCAGGAACCCTCTCCCTGGACAGAAAGCCCCCGAGGTCCCCATCCTCCATGGGCACATCTTTACTTCCAGATTTAAAAGTGGAAAATCCTCCATCATCTTTGTCATCCTCGGTTTGCACTTCGGATCCAAAGTGTGACAGCGCTGTCAGTGTCCTCAGGACCTTACTCATAAAACTGCCCACAGAGCGCACAGAGCCTCGCCTGAACAGCTTCTTGCTGAAGCTGGACTTCTTGTCCTTGGTTGCGGCTTTGCAAGACATGATTTTCCCCTTTCACAGAGAGACGGAAAACTCAGACAGATGTGCTGCGAGGAGCCCGAGCCATCTTACTGGCTAACTGCTGCTCCATCTCAAAACATTTAAACAACAATAGTGGTTAACGATAAAGCTGCAGGCAGCGATAGGTGTGTTAGCGGGTAACATGTTCACTAAGTTGTGTCTTCCAAAAGCATGCATATTGTCGAAAAATGTTAGCAAATCGTCCAAAACAGTCTTGCCTACACAACAAACCAAATGACCTAATGACTGGAAAGATGCAGCATTAACATTAGTCAGGGTAGCTGTTTATGCCTGCAACTTGCTTCAAAGTTACCTTGTTTTTGCGATCTACTGCCCTGCAGCATTGAAGCGACCACGGTTATACTTGAGCAAAAACAGCAGCGTTAGCTAATTCAGCTAACGCTTCAACCAGAGCTGCAGAAACAGCGACACTCCTTTCCGGCCGAGGCGTCAGGGTCCGAGAGGAACAGACAGTCCGCCATGGTATGCAGGCAATGACATTCTACTTAGAGAGAGTACAAAACGTAGTTAAACCTCACATTTTCGAGCACATTTAGAGGCACATTCGGGCTAAGCTACCAAGTAGCTTGTCGTTTACTTTTTCTTCTTGTCCGAATACCCAGCAGATAACAGCTATTCATAGCTATTTTACCGCCACCTATTGGATTAAAGTTGGAGCGACAGCTTAAAATTATTTACTTTCGCAAACAGTCATTCAGTTATATATAATGAAAAAGTTTTAATTTTTAATAGATATATTACTTTCAGAAGAGCAATCTTCAGAATTCAGATTCATGACAGTATTAAGGAGAAGGCTGTACTCACCATGGGGGTGTAAAACACACAAAAGAGCTAAAAACCATGCTGATACCAGTTGTGGTTTCTGTCTCATATTAATCATTTATGGATCTGCTTGCAGTTATTTGCATTTAATTTTGGTTCCTCTGCATCCCCTTGTCATTTTTTTTACACCTTTATAGTCATTCTGTCTCTCCCTGTTATATTTAGTTTGTTTCATTTCTCATTTGCTGGTTTCATATCTCTTTTGATTTTATTTTGTGTCACATTTTAGCCATAGTACATTTCTTTATTGCAGATTATGGTAATTTTAAATCTCTTAATTCTCTCAGTTTGGTTGTATCATATTGTATCATATTGTTCTTGATCATATTGAAGTGACATTATAAACAAGAACTGGGTGCAAATTTTCACACAGGGTCAAAAGTATACACACAGCCTCAAATATGTAAATACATACCCACTAATATTTGGTTCAGTGTTCCTTAGCAAGTTGGACCTCGACAAGAGCAGCAAAACAGCCCCCAGAGCATGATGCTACCACCATCATCATCCTTGACAGTTGCTGCAATGTTCTTAGGTTTGAAAGCCTCACCTTTACTCCTCCAAACGTACCTCATACCTTTAATTAGGGAAAATCCAAAATAAATTCAAACCTGAGCACCCAATTCTTTTTTTTTTTTTAAGTCATTAAAGATGTCTGCTGTATAATCATTCCATCCTGGAAAAAAGAACAGTTCAAAGAAATAATTAAAAGCTCAAAATTACCATGACATTCATGCCCATGATGAGTGTCTATATAAACTTCTGACCACGACTGTATATTGTACTTATGATAAGACCATGCCCCTCCTGACTCCTTGGGCCTTTAGACTAAAGATATATGTCTGTTTATAGCCACAGAAAATATCCTACTAAACACCCATTTCCTCTCATTAAACAATATTTTGGGGGATTTGTTAGAAGCAGATATAAGCTACCTCAAGCACAAATCATTTTTGTTCTGTCAAATATGCTTGGGTGATGTGTTGCTATCTGTTTCATCATTTATGAAAGATATAAAGAGCAGAACAGATTAAAAAGTAATTGCTCTTATCAGTTCACTATTCTACCTGAAGGAGGCGCAACAAGCATGCAAAAAGAAAAGGGGAGTGCTAAGTGTGCCTAATCATCTGAGTATCTGAATTATAGATATTAAAAGGTGGAATGTGTATATTTGCATGTGTGTGAATTTGGTACAGCCATGCTAACATATGCATGTCCATTATTTTGTACATTTTGTGACTCACAAACCAAGGATCAAAGTAATTAATGCAGGATATGTCTGATAAATAAATAGATTGTCGTGACTGTGAGAGAAGACCCGCTGTGAGTCACTGTTTAGGAGGTTGTATTTTATTTATCATTCCAAAAGCAGTAATTCATAATTTAAAAGCAGCTTAGTTAGTCTTTAAAATGTCCCTGTGTCCAATTCTAAATATCAAAACAGTGATTTGATTAAGTTTTATGAAAAACTTCTTGGCAACTGCATCACGTGCTGCTGTTAAGTCATATCAAACTGCTGCTGCTATTCTCATGATATCAATAAATGCAATGCAAGTTTTCTTAGGATAAAAACATTTCTCTGGGCCAATTCTGAATATTTTCTTAATCTAATGTGTAGGGCTGTGCAAATACAGTACAGTACAAGATATTCAGATGTGTCACCACTTTGCCAAGGTCTGGAAGAAGACCCAAACTCTCACCCTCAGATGAGAGGAAATTAGTAACAATGTTCAGGTACAACCGAGGAACCAGTAAGTCTCAAGCGTCACTGCCCGCAGTGAAGCAAGTTTTACATCTGTTTGGACTGAGAGGGTGCTAACCAAGAAAGAAGTCCCCATTCCAAAATCAACAACTTCAAGCTCAACTGAAATTTGATCACACGGAAAAACCAAATGCCTTCTTCAGAAAAGTTCTATTATTACATGAGACAAAGACTGAGCTTTTTTTGGCCACAACAACAAGAGGTGTGTTTGGAGGAGTAAAGGTGAGGCTTTCAAACCTAAGAACACCATAGCAGCTGTCGAGCATGCTGGTGGTAGCATCATACTCTGGGGCTGTTTTGCTGCCAGTGGTTCTGATACATTCCACAAAGCGGATGGAATAATGATGAAGGAGGAATTAATCTTCTGGAATGACCTTCCCAAAGCTTCAACCTCAACCCTATTGAAAAAATTTGTGCACTATGCTTAGAATCTGGATTTGTGCCAGGAAACCTACTCATTTAAATGAATTATACCAATTCTGCCAAGGAGAATGGTCAAATATCCAGGCAGAATTATGCCAGAAGCTTGTCGATGGCTACCAAAAGCATCTGGTCGGGTCCAATTTGCTGAGGAACATTTAAATGTCAGTGGGGGAGTACATTTTGTATGTATATATTTGAGCCTGTGTGTATACTTTTGACCCTGTGTTGATTAGAGAAAATCGCATGTGCAGTCATTGCCCACTGGAAAAAGAACATTTCAAAGAAATCATCAAAAGTGCAAAATTACCATAACATTCATGCTCATGTGAGCGTATGTAAACTTTAGACCACAACTGTATGTGTAGATGCAACACTATTTCATCCACTCAGTTAAATGTCTTTTTATGTTTGAATGATTCACCGTTAAGTGGCTTCAAAAACAAACAAGCAAACAAATAAACAAATAAACATTCCTCTGAAAATGGTCAGGCACAAGGACTGGACTGAAAATGAGTGAAAAAGCAGCCAATGTCCAAAGAAAAATTCAAGACCACTTTAAAACACTTCAAGAAAGTCTGGCTTCATGGAATCAAAATAAAAAGAAACGGGTGGTGGCTTAAGAGTTTTGCACAGTACTGAACATCATCAAAACATCAGGAAGCGGTCGTATGTCCTCCACAGGCTCTTTGATTGACAAGATGGTCAGATTGTGTTGCTCTCTGTAATCTAACCTGAATGGTTAGATTAACCTAGAACCTGAGCCTGATATTTCCCCATGGGACTAATAAAGGTATTCGTATTCGTATTCGAAAGTACTCCAAAACACTGACTGCCACTTTTATTTATAGGAAAAAGTAACTTGGCTGAGGAAAAAGAAAAGAGGGAGTTTAGTTCATACACTGAGAAGTTTCACCACTTAGACTAATAATTAGACAAAGTGTGTTTTTAACCACCTTATGATGGCTGAAAAAAAAAATTGAAGCAATTAGAGCAGTTCTAATCAAGAAACTAAAGTCTTGCTTCATTCAAAGGAAGTAAAAGATCCAAAGGACTAAATACCAAGAGTATACTCAAGTCTTGGCAGCTGTAGGACTTTAATCTATTTGAGTGCTGGACTTTAAAAGTCAGCCTTGCTTTTGTCTTCCTTTTGAAAAATCCTTCTCTTATTATTTGCCACCAATACTTCAAGCACTTGGAGCCAGCTGGGGAAGTTCACTAATGATGTGTCCATGGAAACAAGGCAAAGGGTCACATGTGTCTCATCACTCAAGACAGGAAAAGCCCTGTGCTTGATTTTGCTTAGATTATTAAATGATGTCAAAACACATCAAAATCGAGGGACATTCTACCTTTTCGGGTTTCCTCGTTAGTACATTTGATAAGGATTTTGATGTAATTCTTCCGACACAGCTTCAGAGTCCTTGTCAGTCTATTTTTGTATTATTCACAGGAGGCACTCGCAATCAGCCATGAAAAAAAAATAAATAAATTACCTCTCAAAATAAATAAATAAATGAAATAAACAAGCTCTTAACATTGGCAATTATCCCATCATGACCCTCCCAGTGATCAAGTATCAATTAGCAAAGGCTTTGAGCAGAAAAAACTGAGAAATATAAGATTAATTCTGAAAACCGAACTTCGGCTGTTATGTTCTCGAATGCCAATGTGTTTACTCAAAATACAGCTGAAGTGTTGTGGTATTGTTTGGGCTTTCATTGGAATGTCAAGAGGCACTAAAATAGATTTCAAACCTTTCTTTTGTTTACAGTGATTTGCAAGAATATGCAAACTTATTTCCATAAAAAAAAAAAAGAAGAAGCTGTCTATGATTTTTCCCTACCTGGGCTTTGTAAACAAAGTTAACTCCTAAATCATTTAAACCTTTGTAACACAATAACTGCTTTCCGCATTTATGTAGATCTTCAGCAAACCGTAATAAAGAAATTCCCCAGAAAGAGAAGCTTTGACTTTGTTGATGCTGATAAATAGTATACATCATTGAGCTGCCAATCCCACGCTACAAAATGATGCCTGCTTGCACCTTCTGTTATGATGTTATAATGTGTGAAACAATTTCTATAATTAGAAAGAGGCAGTGGTATGATTAATCTTCCCGTGCCAGTTTAAAGCATTTGTGCACATGCACGTTCATTCAGGGGTCGAGTGAGAAAACATGTGGCGTGTCTCATAAAACAAGGACTCTCATATGCTGTGTTTTATCTGCTTAACCCCAAGAGTAACATTATATTACTGCAATAAAACACAGACACTGAACAGGTGTACTACCAGGAGTGAATGTCAAATTTGGCAACATAAAGGAAATGATTGTTTCCATTATTTAAAAGCTAATACCATGTTAATTCCTTCATAAATGGGAAATTATGATTTAAATGGATTATCTCCCATGGACATTGTATCCATATGTGTCTTTGTGGCCTACTTAAAGTTTTTGGTTACAGCTGCATGCTTATATTTAACAAAGGTTAAATATTGTCTGACTGGTGGAAACTGAGACCTCAGTTTGGCATCCTGCATAGGCTATATTCTGCTTTATGTCTTATTAGGGGTATAACAACACTGTCAGAACAGCGGAAGAGCTAATTAGGCAGAGCAAAGAAAAAAGTACATGGATCTCAATCTGACTGACAGCTGAACTTGCTCCCCTCCGCCGCTGAGAGGATTATTCTCGGCGACATCCCTCAGCAACAGTCAAATGATGCCTTCAGGCGAACACTGTAAACTTCTATATTTCAGTGAAAGTAGCTTTTGTTAGTAGTAATCGTCACGAAACAGGCACAGGAAAATAAATATCACCACTGGTAATCAACGTTGACAGTGCTGTCCATTTAAAAGAAAGCAGGTAGAAAGTAGGCTAGTATGTTTATTGACTGAAATGCCATGTGCTGTGGGGGAAAAAAAGTTGAATATTAATGATAAATGAGGGAGAATCAGAGGGACAGCTCAGGTTGAGCACTTTGGAAACAAAGTTGGAGAGGCAAGGCTAAGATGGTTAGGGCAAGTGCACAGGAGAGACAGTGGATATATACATACTGGGCAAACGATTTTAAAGATGGAGATTCCAGGCAGGAGAAAAAATTGTGAATGTAGTGAAGGAGGACATGCAGAGGGTTGGTGTGAAAGAGGAGGCTGGTAGAGACATGGTCCGCTTTGATGACCCTCAGTGGAAAGAAGAAGAAGAAAAAGCCTAATCTTCATCAGAGGATAGCCCGTGCTTTTGAGATTCCATTTCAGCAAATATTTTCCCTCTTTTGCTCTCCAAAAGGACCGATTACCTGCATGCAACAATGATTCTAACGTGTCTAGTCAATAGGATTAAGACTAAAAGCGCATTACAAATGCAGTTATTAATTAACACTTATCCATCTGACTTTTTTGACTTTTTTTTAATTTATAAAATTAAACAAATAGCTATAAAGCATTGTATTCATGTGGTGCTATAAATCAGGCATTTTCAGCTTGTTTATATCATGCACTTGCAACCCTCCAGTATTGAAAAGTCCAAATTATCAGGTTTCCTGGTTGACTGCCAAAAAGGAATTCATAATTGCTCATAAAGGAAGCAATTATGAACTAATTAGCAGGAAGAAAAAGAAAATGGCGAGAAATGAAAATGAAACCCTTGATTGCGATTGCTTATTCTTGTATTCTGTTCATCTTGTGAACAGAAAACAAATACTGTTCTAAACCTACCTCAGTCCTCAAAATTAAAAATAAAATGACTAACAAAAAAGTAATAAGAATAAAAATAAATAAATAAATTTAATTTTCACTTTTGTAGCAAATGTTGACCATGTTGAAAATGAAAGGTTTGACTGCTTCAGTTACATTTGTCTTGGCTCACACTTTTTTATTTCTATTCGGACGGGCTGGGCTGTATTAATTCCTCGTGCAAAAACAGCGACAAGCAGTCTACACAGGACAAGAATTTTAAGATGGCTGTAACCGTCGGTTGTCCACACAGCGGTGAACGCGTAATTGCCGTGCATCCGACAGTATTCAAGGACATTGAAGTAGCGCAACACTTCCTATGGCCATATTTGGGGTGAGCATCAGTGGCGCGTGAGCACAGGAAAGCATTTCGAAGGACTAAAATGAGCTTTTGTCTGTGGTCTGTCATAAGAAAAAAAAATCCAAACGTTGTTTTCACATAAGTTGACTGCGCCACGTTCACAGAGGGAAGCAGCGTCCCGAGCTTTGATTAACAGGAACTCTGACACGCAGCAACAAAAAACATCTGACACTGGGGAAACTGTCAGGAGACGCAGGTAAGGTTGATTTTTATCTTTCAACAGCATGACAAAAAAAAAAAAAACAACCCTCTTTAATTAATCAAAAAATAAAAAATAAAAACGTGCGTCATGCAACTGCAGATTCCTCATCAAGAAGAAGGATGTTAAATTGGCACCTGTTGATCTGGATTTCCTGTAGTTGAAAATCATTTAAAATTAGTCTTTTTGAAGGATGATAAAGTTCTGTTGATGCACTGATGATTTGAAAGTGGGCTCTACAGTATAAGGTGCATGGCACATGATGGACAGCGTGAGGTTTTACGGACTGTGCAGCATTTATGGTGAAAAGATGCTGCAAAATCTCTCTGCCATATGGCCAAAAGTTACCCCCACTCCAAGCACCCCCCCCACCCCCGCTCAGCATGTAAATCATAGTGACCATGGTGCTCAGAACCTAATCAGAAGCTCAAGCTGTCTTAGGCAACAAACAAAACTCTCATGTATATATGGCTGCATGGTTTTACAAGGTAGTTTCTTTATTGTTTTACTGCATTTTGTGCTTGTGTTTGTCACTGAGCTTAGGGTATGAAGCCTTTTACTCTCCAAATTTCTGAAGATAGCATGCCCCATACATACACACAGACACACACACACACACATATATACACACAGAGTGACATACAGAGAGATAACAGAGAAGCATCACAGCTCAGCTCAAACCGTGGTAACAAACTGTTGTTTCTAAATGATTTTAGAAACATGCTTTACTTCAGTCTTTGGGTTTTCTAAAACAAGTTAAGATTCTCAAGAATATAAAGGTAAGTTGAATCTAAACCTTTTGATTTGTTTTTTTAACCGCTTAATCAATCAGCTGCGTTCTAAAGCTGACTGAGTTGATTTGTAACGCTTACTGAGTTTTATGCATAAATCAATGTTCTGCCATAGAGATGCTTGTAAAGCGCTTACACTCTCTCTCTCTCTCTCTCTCTCTCTCTCTCTCTCTCTCTCTCTCTCTCTCTCTCTCTCTCTCTCTCTCTCTCACACACACACACACACACACACACACA
>JASGAU010121404.1:0-10417 GCA_030220045.1 Australoheros facetus
CACACACACACACACACACACACACACACACACACACAGATGTACATCTACTCCATATACACACATTCATGCTTGCTTCCTCTAGTGCGGGTTTTGATGCATATCATATTATTTATTGCTAGAACCAGGAGAATGTATAATAAAGATCTGCATGCCAATTATAGAAGACCACAGAAAGTGGCGCAGACTATATTACCAAGTGAGCATAATGCCCCAGACTATCCTATCTAATTCCTCAGTCTCACAATCACAACAAAGGTGACGTGCTTGCTTGCAAAACAGCGCTAACAGATGTCTGAACTGTATTTAATGTTGTCTAATGGAAAAACACACACATTATCAATGCAGAAGCTGCACTTAAGCCTTGCTGGCTTTTCCCCAAGTACGTAGGTGATAATCACAAAACCCACAGTGTAAATGTGCAGCATTCATGTTTATGGGAGTGTCATAAATGTGTGCCTGCATCTTTTAATGCCCCTGTCCTCTGATTCAGCGTGTCTCAAAGGGGCTTCTGCAGCAGTATGTGCTCGCTGGGCTGTGTGATGAGACCCAGTTGAAACATCTGGTGTCATATGAAAGGTGTGAGAGCATTAAGAGCAGAGGCATACCAACTTCAAAATAGCTGCAGATGTAAGGAAGGTGCGGCTGAGGCCTGCTGCTGCAATGCAACTATTGTCCAGGAGGAGGCAGTGTTGGGTTTGATATCAATATCAAGCTGAGCCGCTGCAGAAAGTGATTCCACCCCAGGGAGACGTAAGACACCTGAGGAAAATCAGCGTTTTAAGTGTTGATGTGACACCTAGCAGCCAGGTCCTGAATTAGAACCTTTTAGATAAGATCTGCTATTCAGCCACCCTCAATCTACACGATCACTTACACCACAGATTGATTGGAATAAATTATTTACAGATAATTTAGGAGTAGTTAACCCTATATCCTTAGAGTTTCAAAGAGGAGCACTTTCTTGTACTGCTCAGGCAGTAGTTTACCCATCTAGTTCACAAAGGAAATTAGATTTAACACAAATTATAGATGTTAATTTCTTTTCCGTGGTCACATAATATACCCGACAGCATAAGTTTGAAATGCCAGCTAGTTTTTAAGTCTGTTTTTAGAGTAAATTCTTCTTCTGCTTACACAGAGTTATAGACTTCGGTTACTTTCAGTCCTTTGTGAGTCTAAATTTCACTCTCCACTCTTGATATCAGCAAAAATGATCAAAATGTGAACATGTAAACAGCACATATACCCTATCCCACGAGTGTGCATTGTTTATATTAAATTTGTGCATCACAGCGGAGCACTGCAAATAAAAAGTATTTTGTACTAAAATCAATCTCTGCAGGAGTTGTTCAAATAAAACATTTAAATTATAAAGTTATGCAAAACAGTCTTGCATATAAAATAAAAATACCAAAGTTGTATTAATTTGTAAATCAAATTTTAGTACCTGCTGTTGTTGTGTGAAGCAGAAAATAATGGAAGACATCAGAAATACATCCTCTGGCCAGAAGGTGGCACTCTAAACCAAGCTAAACCTTCAAACCAGGCCCCGAGGCGCTCTGAATGGATTTGTTCATGCTGAGGAGATATTTCTTACCTCATACAGCACATTATGTGGACGTAAGCCCACTGTGAGACTTCTTTATATAGGCGTCCAGTCGAGCTGGCCTGTGAAATTTTCCTGGCTAGAAGCCTGTCTTCACTCTCATCAAAATACAAGAGAAAGTGTATTTCCTTGAAACATTGATTGAAAAACAAACAACACAGACTGTTGGCTATAAATTGCTAATACCACGCCGTCATATGTAAATTGTTAATGCCAATATGTGACCCACTGGGATAGAAACTTCAATACAAGAGCAGGAAATTTAGGTCAGAGTAATGTGTAATATCACAAACTAACCATCTCCTATTACCAGTTTTAATCATTAATATATATATGCACAATATAATATGTATACTCGTGAGTAATTTTAAACTGAATTTCTGTTTTTACTGTGGCCCATCTGCAGTGCCGGGCCGTGGCCCACACTCTGGGAATCAGTGACCTAAACAGAAAAGTGAGCAGTCAGGTGATAAAATGGGATTCAGCAGGTGGGGGAACACTAAGATCGGTTAAAGTGACTCAGTGTAAGGAAATAATAATTTATAATGTGAGTTCCAGTAGATTTTCATTGTGTACAGGCTGTGATCAGCTGACCTGTGCTGCTGTTGCTCTTTGTGAATTTAAACAATTAAATTCAACAAGCTGTAACCCAGAATTTCTTGAGCTACCTCAGCTGATTTCCATCTGCTACACTGACAGTTTACTGTTTATACTGTCTTTATACTGACAGTATACAGGTGATATAAAGGCTGAGTTCAGTGAATGAATCTCAGTATCATCAGCTTAAATTCAAACTCATCTCTGCTACACTTGATGTAACCAAACTCTGACCATGAACACCACAGCCACTGTGCACCAGTCCAACACACAGTTTTACTATAAATTCACCACAGTACAGCAAACTAACCTGTTTATCCTGCACTAAACTGCAGTATTTTCATGGAACCTTAGAATAACATGAAGTTAGAATACCTCAGTTTCTTTAATGACATTTCGCAATATAAAAAAAATTATAACTTCACATCATACACACATCCAAAATCTGATTTTAAAATGTAAGCTTTAAATTTCCAGTTTATCAGACGTCACTGAGCAGTCCTTTAAATCTAACCTCTCTCCTTCCTCCCGTCTTTCTTCCATCTTTCTCCATCTGTGAATGAACTTCTCTCTCACTCTTTTCTCTCCCTGGAAATACAGCAGCTGTGCATTTAGCTCGCAGACACACTGTGACAAACTGCACACAAACAGTTTGTGTGTTTGCTGATATTTGTTGAGCATTTGGAAAAGTTGCATTTGAATTACCTGAAACACGTTACTCCTTTTATTTTCGCTCCTTTTCTGTAGCTGAAGTATACAACTTATGGACCAAAAACATCGTTCCGGTCCACTTTAACCCCATGAGTACAGCGCTATAAATGATACATAAATTATATGGTTTCATGTATTTTTGTGCAATAAGCCCCAGGGATGGATACGCCAACACGATGGTCCCTCATGTGTTATTGTTCCTCCATTTAGGCTCTGATCGTCTGATGTTTGAAGGTGTAGAGATGGGAACATAAAACTGCCCTGGAAAGTGTTAAACCTAAAGTAACAAGCCTGTTTTGAAAATATAAGGAGTAGAAAGTACAGATATTTGTGTAAAAATGTAGGGAGTAAAAGTAAAACGTCAGGAAAAATAAATACTCAAGTAAAGAACAGATACCTGAAAATTCTACAAAGTATTTGTACTTCGTTACTTCCCACCTCTGCTCACTTCCAGTTTAGATTGTTGTGTTTCATGTGACATTTTGTCTTCTTCCAAAAGAGGGCAGTAGAGTTTCATATTGTGAGACTGGCAGTGCTGCCACTTTAAGCTCTGATTGTTCATGCTATAGTTTCCTTGAGCCCGTGCTCCTCATGCCGTTTCATTGGGACTAATTAAAGTGTCCTTCATCAAAAGCAAAATGTTAATGATTTGTTCCCAAATTGGTACTAAAATGGCTGCACTGGGTAAGTGTTCACTAATTGTTCAAAGTACACACACACACACCTACCTGAAGTATATGCTGACATAATACTCACATTAAATACTGAAGTTTCTCTTTCATTTCTCTTCTCCCTTGAGATGACACTGTAGGGTTTATTTTTCCACTCTTACACTGTTTCCCCTTTCTATCGGTATGAATTGACACACCAATAAGCCTTTAATCCCTTTAATACAAACTTTACAGAATGATTTCTTGTGGCATAAAATAAACAGTGAGTGCATAAACAGATCTCCTCTCAGGATACATTTAGTTTGGCTACATACAGCGGATTAGCTTGAGAAGTAAGCCTGCAAGTTATTTTAAGAGAAAAAAAAAGGGGATGAAAGTGTGGAGAACAGCACTGAATGTCACAATAATTCCTGTGCAGAAAGGAGTTAGCCAGCACATGAGCAGAATAATCATATGGAGATGATGGTGGTGGTGGCTCTGTGATTAATGGGCCCATTTTCTTTGCACAGCTTGGATAGTGGGCCTACTTGGCCCCATTAGGAAGAAGCCTAAAGCCACCCGGTTCTGCTGTATGCCATTCATCAGACAAATATGAGCAACAGAAATGGTTTTGCCTCAACAGCCATGAAATATGCACTGTAAAATTCCCAGAAACACATTCACGCATTCCTTTTACCCCGCTTTAGGTCATGATCCATGCATGAGAATACATGTGTCAGAAGTATCATGTCTCCAGTAGTCAGTGAGATAGGGAAAGAGAGACATGGCGGAGGTTCTTTTTCTCTTAACTGCCTCAACCTGCTGTGCAGAACTGTAGGCAGAAACTTGTGTATTTCCTTCCTTATTTGATGGACTGCAGGGAGCAAAAATGCCAAATACTGGCCAGACAAGCACAGAGACATGCCAGTCCCCCTTTTAGAGCAATATGCAAATCCACTGTTAAATTTCATTTTTCTAATCCCTTTAATCAGAAACTGGGGAATAAAGCCAGCTGGTAGGAACCCATGTTAAGATGTAATTAAGCATCTGATTGAATTTCAGTGCATACCAGAGTGTGTGTGCCAAGCCGAGAGCAGGAGTAGGAGGAGGGGGTGGAAGATGGACGGGGAGTAGGGGGGGTGGGCACTTGTACACCAGATTGAGTGTTCGGGCTGGTGGGGGGGACACATTGCCCAGCGACAGGGGACCTGGAGCTCGTGGTGGGCTTGGTATTTTCCAGCATGCTCCACTGCATGAGTGAACACTGATCAGAGGCACATTTTTATACATTACTACAACGGCTCCCATGTCAATCATCTCCCTGCTGGCACGGGAATGGTTTTCTCCTGCTTGAGAGTCAACATAAGCTTCCAGAAAACAGACACAAACTGCATCACTACAAGTCGTCTCCATCGACAAATATGTGAAGGAAAGTAGCGCACAGGTTATTTGCCTGTTAAATAAACTCCAACACGGCCTTTTACTCTTCCATCTCTTTCAACCTGGTTTTGTTATCACCACACAGTATTCTTTTGGGGTCAGCGCTACCCTATGCTCACCTTGATACTGGCCAGATATGTGACCTAATTCATGCGTAGTCAACAAAGGCAAATGTAGGGGAGAGAAAACAAACAAACAAAAAAAACAAACATACACACAAGAGAGTCTCTAATGAAATTCATTCGCTCAAAATATATTCGCTCCCAGACAGAGACAATATAAAGTCTGGAATGGGGGAGAGCTGTCACTCCAGTTTAGTTAAGCCTGGCTATAGAAAAGATCCATTACTGAGATCTTTCATCACCAAATGATGCATAATACCTGCGGGGCTCTGAGGCGGACCACGAGAAGGGGAGGGTGGTGGGCCACTAAGAAAAGAAAAGCGGACAAAGACAGGTGACAGAAGTTGACAGGTCATCATGTGCGTGCCCTCCCACCGTCCTTTCCCAGTCCTCCTTCACCCTTGCTCCACGCTATGGCTGTCAGCACCCGAGGCCCATCTGCTGAACAAGCTGCCTGGTGACAAACAGAATTAAATGAGACCCAGACTACACCACCCTGACCTATGCTACCCCAATTACACGAAACTAGTCAAGAATATTATGGAGATTGCGGCATCATTTACCTGCAGATAACCATTTCTAAACTGATACATAAGCTTAAGACTGATCCAAAATGTCCAGTCTATTGTCTAAATGGTTAAAAGCATTCATCCAAACTACATTATCTCAGTCTACAGCATGAGAGAATCACTCTCATCTTGTATGGACTCCGTGAAATGAACAAGTTCCAACATTCAATCTCTTACATTCTTCCGGTTGCATTTATCACAGCAGTTCAGCAACATTTCAAAGCAATTTCCTTTGTGGTAATGTGTGTAACATTCAAAGCTGACAGGAAAAATCCTTTTTTTCTCCTCTCCTTTGTCTATCTTCACTCTGATAGATTTAATGCTGCATTTTCACAACCATTTACAGTATGTGTACACATCTATGGACGGTGCTTTGTCTACAAGCCACAAAAAGGAGTGGAAATGTTATGTGTTTGTTTACAATTCATTGTTAGAGCTCCACAGCTTCTTTCAGGGAGACAAAAGGACAGAGGTAAGCACTAGTTCAGTGAAAGGTGATGTATGATCAAACCTGAAAGCAGTATTGATTTTCCTGAATTGTGTTTGCTCCGTTTGCCACTATTAAATATGGATTCTGCGTGACTGCCAACTTGACTTTGTCTTGAAATTGACACTCTCTCTATAAAGGGCTATAGCTTTTTCAATAAGGTGTGTGTCAAGAGAGACGGCCAGAGATTCCACGTTGGGCTTGATTCAATGCCACAGCTGCA
Source organism: Australoheros facetus (assembly GCA_030220045.1). Classification (NCBI taxonomy): domain Eukaryota; kingdom Metazoa; phylum Chordata; class Actinopteri; order Cichliformes; family Cichlidae; genus Australoheros; species Australoheros facetus. The sequence continues at coordinate 6,409 of JASGAU010121404.1, forward strand.
CTCAGGTTAAAACACGCCACAACCAATGGTAAGAGAGGCAGCAGCCACATGCGAAAAGAACGACTGGGATGTTGTTCGAAAAAGAACAACGGCTAAAACTTTTATTCAAATGTGCCCAGGTGCACAAAAATGAACACACAAGGCCGTGTAACAAATTGAAGGAGATTAATCTTTGTTAGGTTTTGCCATGACGCTGCCCTGGTCCCCCCCTAGGGTGGTGAAACTGTGTCTCCTTTTCCCACCCACTCCTTAGTTACTGTAGCTAAACTTCAGTGTTCAAGATGGCAATCTGCTGTGGAAGGAGAGCAGGAAAACTATTATGAAGTTCAAATATGGGCATTGTGTTTTCCACAGCATACTAGGTATTAAAAAACAAACAAACCCACCTTGATCAGAAAGGAAACAGGAACTTTATAGTAATGAAATCTATTTTACATTGTTACAACAAAAACAATCGGCAATCGTGCCCATACATTTAAAAACTACATCTTAGGGATAAAGTATCTTTAACTCGAAATGATGGTGATCTCGATCTCTGAACTGTGACAGTGAGCACCCAACAATCATTCTTTGCAGCATCGATTATGGTCAAGCATTTCATTCAGTGCTGTTCCTGCTTTTGTCTGGAGGGGAATAAATCCAGGCTGATGCCCATCTAATGCAGTGTTTACAGCCATTGCTTGTGACAAATTGCACATTACCCGGGATGCCGTGTCCTTGTAAAGCTGCTCCTGCATTGTAGCATCTATTAGACACATTTGTTTGTTTTTCTAAATATTACCCCCCACCCCCCACCCCCCCAGTCTGCTTAATACTACAGCTAACAATGAACCAGAATCAAAGAGTGGATCCTATTGTAACAGCCAGAGTTTGATACTGAGATGTTCACAATAGTTAAAAGAGTTACAATAGTAATTTAGCTTGATTTCCTAACAAAGCACTCAACTAAGTAAAGGCAGATAGTACAAACCCCCCCAAAACAAAACAGCATATAGTCCAGAAAATATGAGCAGATGGCAGTTTGAGAAGCTTAGTTCAGTCACTAGATCCCAACCCAAATGAACACTGATGGGAGATTGTGGAATAACATGTTAGGCAGTGCTCTCCAACACCATCTTTAAAACAACAAATGAAAAAATACATTTTTCTAAAAACACAGACTAACGCAGACTTTTAGAATCTGTACCAAAGCACACTGAAAATGCTCTGGTGGCACATGCCAGCCTTTATACTGGTTTGTGTGAGTACAAGCATTGAAACTGCGGTCAGAAATATGCTGATTTAGCTTTTAATATCTACTGCAACAATGTCCGCCAAGGGTTGTAATCTCATTATGAAACCATGTTAAAGAGCACACATTTTGACCTTCAGATTACATAGACTCATAAATGATACTGGTGAGTCTATAGCCGTTGCGAGTCTGTAATATGCAGACTCACAATGGCTAGTATGCTTCTCATACAGGTATGTTATCCCTACAAAGCCGTTCTCATTATTCTGTGCCCCCTGATATTTCAGAACCGTGGACAGCTCCCATATTAATCTTGAACTGTGTGTCGCCCGTTCCCCACACATTTCTGCCCCTAATGACAGTTTTATCATAACTTATTATTGCTGCCCCAACCCTGAGCTGAAATTATGTAAATGTTGTATGTTTGGTGGTGGAAACATCTTTATGTTTTGCTCAATGGTCGCTCAAGCGGGAATCTAATTCTGCTCACCGACAGCTTAAATGAATCGTCTTGTTACGGTTTGAATAATGGCCTAAGCAATGGGAGACGGGGTCGGGCTAGCTGAAGGTTGAGAAGGAGAGACCCACTTAGTTAGATGCCGCCTTATCGGATTGTACCCCCGCCTCATTCATTACCTTCCATCACTTCCCTCATTTGCAATGAGCAATATCATTACAGGATGATTTGCCTCAAACGTGGGGTTGAAGTAACATCTCCAGGCAGGAATAACTGCTCCAAGATTTGTAATTTGGGCTGCAATATAGGGCAGTAATAAAGCTTCAAATTCACTCTGAGCCACACACCCATCCTGCTCACTTTGTTTTCCCTCTGTCTTTTTCACACATACACATAAGGACAGGCAATAATGCAGAGAATACCACTTTAGCTTTAATAGGATTTTGTTGAATGCACATCTTAATTGCCATAAAAGCTTCACAGATGTCCAAAAGTCTCTGCTCCAATCTACATTTCTGTGTGTGTTACTATCAATTTGTCCGTTTCTGAAGCTTTTTCTTTCTCTCCTTTTGTCTATCTTTACGTCCCCTAAATTCTCTCACCCGTCCTCATTTGCAGTCAGCAACATCAGACTCCAGCTATACTATTTATTGAGCTAGTTAAGTTAGCAACCTCACAAGCAGCAGGCCTGATTTCCAATTACGCTCCATTTTTCTCTCTATGAGAACATCTCTGGCTTTAATAAGTTGTTGTGCTGCTGTTAGTGTCTGTCTTAATTTACGGGAGCCTACAACTTTCAAAAGCTCCACCAAGATTATAAATCCAGCATGACTGATATCTATGCAGAACACAGAGCTATACATTAGACGATTTCTTACTTCCAATCAATGCACGTGACAGTCCATAAAGTCTAAAAGTAGACTCGGATAAAACCGAGTAAGCAGAGAGCTTGAATACACTTAATTCAATCTTTGAGAACATAGACTGGCTTAGGAACAACATGTGAATCCCTCAACCACTCCTGCAACCATGTAGTAAAGAACTAGTGGGCACGTCTAGCGTCTTACTGGTGATGGAATCCCATCCTCTGTAATTAGATAAATGTCCCCTAACCACCGTTTCAGTGCACACTAACACAGCTAAGTATATGAGCCCTAATAAATTAGCAGCTTGTGATGAAATTAAAAGGATCACAGGCCTATTTTGAAAACTAAGCCTCCACCCCTACCATCCATCACTCACGTAGCATGAATTAAGCACACCCAGGAAGCCAAATAAATTAAGAGAAGAATATAAAGTATAACTTGTGATAAGCCTTTATGGTTGACATTTAGAGGCTCACACTTCATTTTCTGTCTGAAAATGTCACACTAAGAATATAGAAGTTCCTAAATCCATGCCCTTTCCTGTAAAGTGGATGCTAAAAAAAAACCCACAGGTATTATTTAGAGATAAATGGAGGTAAGACAAAGAAGAAAACAACATGATCGTAATCAGTGGGTAACAACAGAGGCCTGACAGGGAAACAATCTGGAGATAAAAGAAAGTTTGCACCTGCAGGGTTCAGCTGGTAACACTAATGATGAACCTGTACATTTGCCGTTAGGATCGTAATTACTACTGCAAACAGAACGCAGACAGGCTCACGGCTCCATGTTTTCCATGAGGTGTATGTGATGGGTGATGGTGTGAGTCACAGACAACAAACAGAGGGATATAAAAAAAAAGACAGCCCATTTGACAGTAAAAGCTCCACACCTGCAGACTGGTCAGAGTTGGAGGTGGAGGAGCATTTCCCTTCCCTTCGTCTGTATGGTCATCGATTGTGAGACTGCTGAATATCGACACAATAGCCTGCAGGCAGGGACAGATGGGCTGGTGCCACAGTGGAGCACACCGGCAGCACCAACTCTATCTCTCCTGTAGCGGCCAGCTGATCCCAGATGGCTAACTGGACAGGGGACAATGAATTATGAGTGATGCTAAACCACTGGGTAAGCATTCTGGAGCATTTGTCATGATTTGTGTAGATGTATGGCTAAGGGAATGGCTTCTCAGTGTAGGACAACGTAATAGAAATAAACAAATATGTACCAATAGCAGTTGAGACACCATTTCCAGTTGTTTACTTGTTACAGTTTATCATAGTCTTCTTCTTTTCAAGGTCTGCCTCAGACACACTGCTCTCTAAAAATAAACAAAGCGTGGCCTCTCACCTTTCTTGGCACACACACACACACACACACACACACACACACACACACACACACACACACACACACACACACACACACACACACACACACACACACACACACACA
>JASGAU010121663.1:0-21788 GCA_030220045.1 Australoheros facetus
TTGGTTATCCCAAAGACAAAGAGGAAGATGAGAGGTGACCGTGCTTTTTCAGTCGCTGCCCCAAAACTGTGGAATGATCTCCCTCTGCACATCAGGCAGGGTGACTCACTCTCTGCTTTTAAATGCTCTCTTAAAACACATGTCTTCTCTTTGGCTTTTAACTCAATCTGAGATGTTGGTTCTTATTGTTTATTGTTTTAATTGTGGTTTTAGTTTTTATATGTGTGTTTTAAACCTGTTTGCTCTTAATTGTGTACAGCACTTTGGCCAATGGCATTGATTTTAAAGTGCTTTATAAATAAGTTGAGTTGAGTTGAATTGAGTTAATCTTAGCAAACACATTGAAGGCAGCAGAATAAAACTCTCCTGGCTGCCTCTAAAGTGATAAAAATACACCAACCACCACCTTTATAGCTCAATCACCTTTATAGCTCAATCACCTTCATAGCGAGCAGTTTGGTTAGCAAGCTGCATTCATAAACTGTAAGGGGGCAGCGCACAATCACTCATGTTGGTTAATTAGTACAGGGCGAAAAAAAAAATACTAGAAGGTGGGAGGTGAGGCCTACAGTAGCAAACAGCAATCAGTTTGTGTCTTGGCATCTGTATATGAACATGGCTACACTCCTAACTCCAGTATCCACAAAAAAAGGAAGGGGGCAAAGTGTTATGATGGGGAAAACTGTCCAGACGAGGCAAAATTATTTTTGTCAATTCAATTCAATTCAATTCAATTCAATTCACCATATAAAGTGTGATCCAGGCCTTTTGATCAATAAGTAAAGTTTTAATCTCAAAAGAAGAGGGTGTCTGTCACCCAAATCCAAACTGGGAGCTGGTTCCACAGAAGAGGGGCCTGAAAGCTGAAGGCTCTGCCTCCCATTCTACTTTTAAATAGGAACCACAAGTAAGCCAACAGTCTGAGAACAAAGTGCTCTATGGCATTCATACGATACCATGAGATCTTTAAGATAAGATGATGCCTGATTATTCAAGGCCTTGTATCTAAGAAGAAGGATTTTAAATTCAATACTGGATATCACAGGGAGCCAATGAAGAGAAGCCAATATGGGAGAAATCTGCTCTCTCTTTCTAGTCCCTGTCAGTACTCTAGCTGCAGCATTTTGTAGCTAGAGTAAGCTGAAGGCTTTTCAGGGAGCTTTTAGGACAGCCTGATAATAATGAACAACAATAGTCCAGCCTAAAAGTAATGAATGTATGAACTAGTTTTTCAGCATCACCGAGACTAGATGTTTCTCATTTTTGAGATATTACATAAATGCATGAAAGCAGTTATAAGCAATTTGTTTAATACAAAGGCATATCCTGGTCAAAAATGACTCCAAGTTGGACTTTTTAACATGGGAAACAATGGGGATTGATTTGCTTTTGCAGTCAGCCTAGAGGAGCTGCAGTTTTCTCCACTTCCACATTTACTTTATCTTTCAGCCTTGCAGGTTGCCCCCTCGGTAAAAACATAATGCAAAACCAGCTGTCTTAAAACCTTTTTGGCTAACAATTAGAAAAAAAATTGTCAAGAGACAAATTGTTCCACTAGCCCTCTTCAAAACAAATTCATAAAAAACCATTACTTACTTTGTTACAAAATAAATAACAGTGTTATACTGTAGGTGTTTCCATATTCTTTCAGTCTTAAGGCTACGCAAGTGTAGACATACAGTGCTGTGAAGAAATATTTACCCCCTTTCTGATTTCTTTTCTTTTTTCTTTTTTTTGTGCATATTTTGTCACATGTTTCAGATCATCAAAACAAATTTTTAATATTTGACAAAGATAACCCAAGTAAATACAAAATATGATAATTTTATTTATTAAAGGAAAACACTATCAAAATCTACCTGGAGGGGTGAAAAAGTAAACCTAATAATTTGTTTGCATTTACAATCAATGTTAATGAGTCTTTCATATCACTGGAGAGGAATTTTGGCCCACTCATATTTGCAGAATTTTAAAAAATTGAGCCACAGTGGAGGGTTTTTGAACATGAACAGCCTATTTAGGGTCATGCCAAAGCATTTTATTTATGGAGCTGTTCAGAGATGGACTTTTCTGGTGTCCATACAACTCAAACATTTCACCTGGTAAAATAAAGGTTTAAAAAAAAAAAAAAGCTTCAGGGCACAAACTGATTACCAGACGTGTGCCAGATAGTAGAGAGAAGAATTCATGGTTCCATAAATCACAGGAATTCATCCAGATCCTGAAGTAGCCCCAGATCACCACACAACCACCACTATGTTTGACTTTTGATATGTTCTTTTTATGAAATGCTGTGTTAGTTTTACGCTATATGTAACACGCTGCAAACCTTCCAAAAATTCTTGTCAGTCCACAGAACATTTTCCCAAAAGTTTGGGGGATCATCAAGATGTATTTTGGTAGATGTGAGACAAGCCTTTGTACTCTTTTTGGTCAGCAGCAGCGTTTGCCTTGGAACTCTGGATGCTATTTTCGCCCAGTCTCTTTCTTATTGTTAAATCATGAACTCTGACCTTAACTGAAGCAAGTGAGGCCTGCAGTTCTTCAGAAGTTGTTCTGGGTTCTTTTCTGACCTTTTGGTTGAGTTGTCAGTGCGCATTTGGACTCATTTTGGTAGGCTGGCCAGTCCTAGGAAAGTTCACCACTGTTCAAAGTTTTCTCCATTTGTGGATAATGGCTCTCACCATGGTTTGCTGGAGTCCCAAAGCCTTAGAATGATAGATGTCAGTCTTTCTCATCTTTGTTTCTCATCTGTTCTTGAGTTTCTTTAGATTGTGGCATAATGTGTTGCTTTTTGAGATCTTTAGCCTACTTCTTTTTGTCAGACTGGTTGTATTTAAGCGACTTCTTGATTCAACAGGTCTGGAAGAAAGTAGGCCTGGGTATGGCTAGTGAAACTGAACCCAGCTTTCCAAACATGTGGTTAATCACAGTTCATGACTTAACAAGGACTTTTCCCCACAGGGCCAGGTAGCTTTGGATAGGTTTTTTTCCCTTAATAATTGAAATCATCATTTAAAAACTTTATTTTGTACTTACTTATTTTGTACTTATCTTTGTCTGATATTCAAATTTTTTGATGATCTGAAACATGTACAGTAAGTGTGACAAATATACAAAAGAAAAAACAGAAATCAGGAAAGGGGCAAGAAACCAAACAAATAAACATAGTAGATGATGTACATTAGAAGCTTTTTATTTATAAGGTTTTACTTGTCAGATGATACAAAGAACACCTTAAAAAGACCACACACAGTCACAAGTGCTGCATTCATCTGTACAAACGACCAGTAAATGACCCTAATACAGAGTCAGGGCCTTGTATCTGTGCTCTGGCCCTTGACCTCAGACCCTATAATCCTTCTCACCCAACTTTTGTGTTGCTACAGTTGTCACTTTGTATCTCTGTGCTTGTCAGCTGCTTCAGCAAAGTTGACAGTGCACATTCGATACTTGAGCTCTCAGGATCTACACAAGACACATAAGATCTAAAATGTTCCAAGATGACGCAGAATGTTAACAACCCTTTCAGCACTGTCTCGCACATGTTGCTCAATAAATACTAAGCCCTGAAATATTCCACTCTTGAACAAATATATGTTGTCTGGTTATATGATAAATGGCCCATTTTAACCACTGAACACCACCATTCTATAAACAAACAGAACATGTCAAGGACAGTAAACCATTTCCTCCTCACTGGCTGCCCAAAAAAGACTCTGGGCTTTAGAGCGCATGAGAATTTTACCACAAGGGAGCCAGCTAAGCTACAGGAACACAAGGTTAAATGCTAAGCTGCTCCATATACTTTGATTCCAAGGAGAAACAATTTTGACAGGAATTGGTTTGGATAGCAGAACTGGCAGCTAGTATAGTTGAATGAACATAGTTATCCTGTCCATTTCCACAAAGCAGTGGAGTAGAATGTGACTAGTATGAGCTGGTGGACCCTTGTGGGTGAAATGACCCCTATGAGACCTGACCTCACTCAGTAGTAATGAGGCAGAAAGCAATGCCACAAGGACACCCAAGTGAGTCCAAGTTACAAGAGTCCCATCTTTCAGCTTGTCCTTTCCTATATGGGGTTACACAAGACCAAGACGACTCAAAACAGAAGGTTGAATGTGGGGCACCACATCCCACCTTGACAGATAATAAGCAGATGTTGCTCCAAAATTATGGTGCTGTAAGGGTGACTGAGAAGCTGATCAAATTAAGGCACACAAGAAATTCAATTTATGGAAAAGTAAATAAAATTGATGAAAGAAAAAATAGCATTGAAATAAATTATTAAATAAATAGATGGTAAAAAAAACTATAAATACCTCCAGCATAAATATCTTACCATAAGCTGCACGTATCTGAGGCCTTAGAAACTGCCAAGCAAAGACTCACAGCCTTGGCTAACTGCTTGAAGAGGTATATCAGAAATATATCAGAGATATAGAAGCCAGGAGAATAAACCAGATGTTCTCCACTGAACCATCCAAGGTGCACTCTCAGTGGCAGAGGAACATTATAAGAACAGCCCCACCAAGGCTGGAGACAGTAATACTGGAAAAGCATAAGGGAGAAGGATGCAACACATAACAATAATGCTCAGTGGCTAGTGGATCTAAGAGCAGATCACAGCAGTAACACCAGAAGAGCAAACACTAGCTAGTGGTAGATGGAGCAGTCACTCAAGACTATAACACCAGACTGCAAGAAAGCCTAGGACTTAATTTCTCACACGTGTATCCTGGAATGCCTAGAACTGCACACGATCAACAGGACCTTAAGAGCTTCATCAGGAATTCAATACAGAGGTGGAAAACAACATTAGGCCTGAACCCCTCATTAAAAAAACTGGCTATGGATAACACAGTCAGCAGGATTGCAGGCAAATGCAGGACTCGGAGGAGAAACTACTAAATAATCACAGGGCTTCACTGGAGCCAGAAATCCATAATCTGGAAGAAACTAGTACTGTAACAAACAGAGCACACAGCTGAAGGGGGAAAAAAAAAAAGACAAGGGAAGCAAAACTGAACACAAAGCACATAATTCAAAGGACTGACAAAGTAAAACAGAAATGCAGACTTGACACAACACAGGGAGGCAGGCACACTGAGAAATACAACAACAGACATTGATTCACTGATCCACACCATTAGGAATGTCATTCGGACTGGAGAAGTGTAGTCGGATGGTAACAAAGAGAGGGAGGGTCATCAGAACTAAGGTGATTTCACTACCAGAAGGCAACATCGCAGACATTGAGGATAGCTACAAGTACCTTGGAATCCCACAGGCAAATGGGAGCCATGAAGAGGCTTCTAGGAAAGTTGCAGCTGCCAAATACCTGCAGAGAATAAGGCAAGTCCTAAGGAGTCAGCTCAATGGAAAGAACAGTTTCCAGGCAATCAACATCTATAACTGCTCATCATCAGATACCTTGCTGGGATAATCACCAGGTCAAAGGAGGAGATAGAAGCCACTGATGTCAAGATTAAAAAAAAGCTCCGTACAATGTATGGAGGGTTTCACCCCAAATCCAGCACTGGCATTTACAGTATGCTAAACAAAAGGAAGAAGGACTAGTGAGTGTCAGAACCACTATCCAGGATGAAACAAAGATCCATGAGTACATAATGATCACAACTGATCATGCAAGTGAATACCTCAGCCAGCAGAAACCCGAGAAAGAAGAGGTGCAAGAACAGTAACTATCATGGAATGTCAGGTCCCTGCATAGCATGTACCACTTGCAGATAGAAGAAGTGGCTGATATCAAAAAATCCTACCAATGGCTGGACAAAGCTGAGCTGAAAGACAACACAGAAACACTAATCATGGCAGTACAGCAACAAGCTCCTACATAGGCAAGACCCCAGGTGCAGACTGTGCCGAGATCCCCCTGAGATAATCCAGCACATAACAGCAAGTTGCAAGATACTAGCAAGCAGGGCATACTGTACATGGAATGCCATAATCAAGTGGCCGGCATAGTATCCAGGAACATATGTGCCGAGTATGGCCTGGAAGTCCAAAGGTCAAAATGCTATACACCCCCAAGGGTGGTTGAGAATGACCGTGCTAAGATCCTGTGGGACTTCCAGATATAGACAAACAAACTGGTGATAGCTAAACAACCTGACTTAGTAGTGGTGGATAAGCAAAGGAAGAAAATTACCATAAATTTCTTTTTCTCCAAAACATTTCCCCCAAAACAGCGCATGCTAAAAGTGGTCTGACTCACCAGTGGTTTGCTACAGCAGCTCACCATGTTTTCATGGCTGTGTATTCTTTCACTCCTTGATCTCCTAAATTCTAACTTGAAACATCTAATTACTGAAATAAAATCCATTATTTATATAAACTCTGGAGTGGGTTTTATGTAATGTTGCACCCACAGGCTGGGTCATAACATGAATGAGGGCATGATCAGATCTTTTAGACTCTGTGGCATTGAACCTTAGAGTTTTTCAGTTGGATTTCTTGAAAACACACCTTATATGTAAGTGAAGTTATATATCAGTTTGTGCAGCCTGTTTCTGTAATTGGATGCATGTCATGTATTTTCTTTTATAAATGCTGCCACTGAGGCGGCTTGCTAACGGTTCTGTTTTTATCTATTTGTTTTAGTTTTTGAGTTGAGGTGAGCTAAGTGCTCAGGTTTAAAGAACACATTCAGGCTTAATAGAATGGTACAGAACCAAAGATGGGAGTGATCATCAGTATGTTAAATAAAGTCAAACTACCATAGCAAAGCATAAGATAAGATCACCCAAATCTAAATGAACTGCAAATTAAAACAGTTTATTAATAATTTATGGAGGATACAGCTTGTGTGAAATTTGTAGCCTGTTTTAAAGACTCGCTATGCTTTGAGTGCTTGTCTGATTGTCAGGCAACCTCTGAAACCCCTCCCCCACACATCTTTCTGATGCTAGAAGCCTGGGGGGCTGCAACGCACAATTTTTGCCACACTCTGAAATTGACAATCCGACAGGTTCTCACCTTACACAGTGATATGCCAGCTGTGTGGAGGTGAGAAGGTAAAACTCCTTTTCCAGCATTCCTGGGCCTTTAGCAGCAGGCAGGGCTGCATTCAGCACCTTGATGAGGTTTACTTCAGTTGGATCAACTGAAGCGATGAAAATGTCCTGAAATCTTGTGTCACATTTAATGTTCAGCCTGTCAGGTGGGAAAAAAAAAAATTTCCATCTCCCAGAGATAATCATAATAAAGTGTGAAGATTGTTCTGCTGGTTCAAATATAGCATCTCCCTGGAATAATTGCAAATGCTTAAGTGATGTCTAAAGGAATCCAGCATATCCTGCACACAAATTTAATCAGAACTTGTTGGAGAAATCAGATAATGAAGGAAAACGAGCCATATCTGATGTAGGATCCATTTACTTGCTTAGCATATTATCTCTGTCTGTCTATAGGAAGACGCTCAGCCACTTGTCAAGCCTTACTGCATTGGAATTTGACTTGAGACACTGTCAGTAGGTGAATTTCCTTTCATATTACTTTATGATAAAACAGGACCATGAGTACCATCAAAAGGACAACAGCAGCTTCTTATTTACTTGTACCTGTTTATAACAACATCATGTTGGCACAATCTTAACCTCAACATCCACCACGCGGTCAAATTAATGGCTTAGACCTCAACTCCAACCCCAACCCCATGCAATCTGAATATGTATTTTTTTGTATTTTTACTTTGCTCTCCTTCAGGATTTATGTCCTTCCTTTTAAATTGTTCTCCCAAGTCTTTGCAATCAGTAAACAAAGAAAATAATTATTCTAACTGACACGCATCAAAAAGTCATTTTGCCTTTCTACAAAATATACGTTTAGGGTATGTTTAGGGTACGGTTAGTGCGGTCATCACCAATGATGACTAAAACCACACAGGGTTAACGTCCACGCCTTTTTGCCTATTTGGAAGATTGAAATTTAAACATAATTAACAGAAGAACTACAATAATGAAATCAATGTAAGAAACGTTATCTGAAAGATAGCATCCATAGCTTCTGAGAAATGACCTATTTAGTATGTGGACAAAAAAAAACAACTCTAATCCTAACGCTTGACAGGTTGCCACTGCCTGCTGGATGTTAAAAGGTAACTGAGATACCGGATATTTTCAGTGTAGAACACAGTTATTTATTTATTTATTTCCTTATTTATTTATGTAGTAGTGGTATGTGTAACAGCACGGATGCCTCCCAGGACTCATCTCTTCTATTTTAACCCATACAGAAGAGCCCCTATAGAGTAGCATGGCAGATCCCACTCCGTGTCTCCTTGCTGAACCCAAGCTTGTATTTGACATCACACAGGTGGAGGCAGACACACAGCTAGTGTATGTCAGGCAGCATTGCTTTGTAGATTATCATGTCGGCAAGTTCAGAGCATTTCTGCAAGCCTATAAAACCTAAGCTACAGTAATATAGCTTATGGTTTGAATATGATGCGATTTGTTCCACAAACCATAACAGAAGGATAAGCTGCAGGATTCAATCTGACAACGAGGCTATAGAGTTGATATTTTACTATCAAGGGCACATTGCACCATCGTTAGAGGAGTTTAAATTCTTGTATCTCTTTTCCCCAGCATTCTGACTGCAGAGCTCAAACGCAAGTCTGTGATTTCTCTGGTGGAGCTCAATGCAATGCAACCTGGGATACATGCAACTGAAGAAAGAAACCTTCAGCAACTTGAGTTGGCAAAGAAATGTAGAATGTCAAGTTGCAGAAAATGTTGATTTTTTACAACAGAGCAGCATAAAGATAGATGCTGCTAACAGTAAAATATGGCAAACATAATTTGTAGACATATTATTATTTAATATATATATATATAGCAGAATAAAAATTAATGTCTTATTTTTGCTCTTTTTTGCTCAGTGAATAAAAAAACAATATTGAAAAGTGGGCACATGAACTATTTATTGCCAAAAATGATCGATGTCTTTTAGGTATTTGAATTTACTGGGATCAGTAGTAATGCAGAAGTTGTGGTAAACTGTTTGATTTACCATCATGAGCTCTAACCCAAACAGGACATCGATGGGGAGGTTTATGAGTATGTTAGACATGTAGGAGGCTCCAGAATAGACCCAGAACACACCAGAGTGATAATGTATCTCATCTAGTCTGGGAACACTTTAAATGTGTTTCCTGGGGATGGGGACATGTGGACTGTCTTCCATGCCTGCCTCCACTGGCTACTGATCTTCTGATTGTAATCAGTTTAAATGCTTTAAACCCTAGTTTATTGTTTGACATTTCCACCTGAAACAAACACTCCCAAATCCAGTAAATAACAGCTCCACAAACTGTAAGCCAAAATGAACAACCTTGGCCTTTATAGATAAGAGACACTTGGCAGAATTCTGAAATACAATAAATCTTCTTATCCTCACTACCGGTACAGAGGGAGATTTGAAACACCACAAAAAGCAGCCTTGTAACAATTAATGAATGGCACTGGTATTATTTTTCTCTTCTAACTAGAACTTTACCCAATTTGATGCAACAGCATTGAAGCAGAACAATGCTATGTCCATTTTAGTTCTATTAGTAGTAGGTAGCCAGTTCAGTGAATGAACCATGCTAAGCAACCTTCGAAAAATGGGTCAGGTTCAAATTTTTTATTAAATGCAGCCTGGTTATGGAGCCTCCAGGGTGGGAGCTTTTAAAAGACAAACCCATAGCTCCATACGGAGGCTTCAGTCAGAATGGATAAATTTCATAAATTGATCCATGGAAATTAAAAACTGAATGAAAAACTGAACCCTGTAAATGTTTTACCCATATCTGTGCTTTCCCTGTAAATGCCCTAAGTCTTACATTATATGTGTGGAGATAGATGTACACTTAAATCCACAGATATAAGATGGCCCCTGAGGAAACCAAATGCATGAAGTAAGTATTTTTGCTGCATGCCAAATTTTTCTAATTAATTGCCACATGTAAACACCATACCATATTAAATCCTATCTAAATTGCTGATGTGAAATCTTCAATCGGAATGAATTCATCAGAATGAAGAGTCATGTGCATGTGGCTCACAGACTGTAGATAAAAGGTGGACGTAATGTGTGGGTCAATGCAAAACTGCCTAATACCCCCCGCTATCTAACAGCCAGCATGAGGCACTCCTCTGTTTGCAAAAAATCCAGTTGAATAGAAATCAATGGGAAAGTGTTCCTTGTTCTCAGTCAACACTTTCCTGGTGAGAATAAAATGTGGCATGCTTTTGGATGGGCCTATCCTTTTATCAACAAGCTGCCGCTGTATGACCTTGCAGTGTCCCTTGGCGTCTGAGTAAGCTCCAACCCTCACTCATAATATCTGACTTAAAAATACCAAGATGGCGATGCCAAAAAATGCTTAGCTCGAGCCATCAACACAGGACTTCCTTAAACAATAGATAATGTTGGAAATTTCATGCAGTATATGACGTATCTACTTTACTGTTTGACAGCAGCTTTACTTTCACTGATTGTGTATAGGAAAATGCTTGTGTTGTGATCACTGCTGCTGTATTACTGGGATATAGAACTACTAATATCTGCTGAAAATATGTTTATACCAGATTTATTTACTTACAATTTGCAGTGTTTCTGGGTGTTTTGTCAAAATTTCAACTGCAAATAAAAATGTTTCTGTGCTGCATATGTGTTGCTGAAGATGTTGTCTTCATTTCAGCACACAATAACTGAAGCTTCCTTCAACACGCACTGTTGATGTGGGCAAGGGAGGACATCTTCACAGACAGAGGCTATAGTTAAAGCTAGAGAGCTCCCCAGCCATTCACGCCCAGCATCTCTTTATGGTCGCTTTACCACAGTCTGTCTGGGCAAAAGGGTTTAGGCCTATGTCTTTTCCTCTTTTGTCTGCTCTCCTGGGGGACATGAATGGGAGGTTGGGGCCCGAACAAAAGGCAGATCATGGGTCTACTGGGGGGGACAAATGAGCTTAGTTTGGGTAATGGCAGCCAAAAGGAAAGGGAGGTCTGGAGAAGTATTGAGGCTCACCTAGGACCGGAACGGGAGGGGAGATGAGTTCTCCAGGATGAACAGCTGAGATCCTCCTTCCCACACTGCGTATACTTAGTCACTATCTGACGACAATAACAGGGCCCATACTGTCTACAGGGCAGAGGAAGGGAGCAAATCGGTGAAAAGGAGTGAAAAGAAAGACCAGCTGATTGCATGTTTCTCCATGGCAACTCTTAGTCCTGATCAGAGATGTAGTTCTCATAAAAAGGAGGGTGAACTCTGACCCATAGCTGGTGATCATCGTGACACACTTAAAACACCCGTATATCATTATGCTCAATTCAAAACAATGCCATTATAGACAAGAGTTTATATTACCACAACAAACAAGAAAGCAAGAAAATTAAAATTGGATGTGTTTATGGTTTTAAAGCATTTTAATCTATGTGTACACTTTCTGTATTTTAGGATGTCTGCTATGCTGCTGTATTTTCCTTCACCAGTACAACCTGTAAGCAGCCAGATCCCCTTTTTCCTGGGATCAAGACCTTTTTGTTCAAAGGAGATGGAGCTGAGATTTTTCTAAATGTCACCTTATCACAAATGCCATTTAAATTCCATCCTTCTATCCGCCTTTACTGCTTCACACTTTCTTTTTTGTTGGAAAAAAAAAAAAAATTCCTGCTTCTCCCCATATGCACACTCCGCACCATCCCCATGTCATTTCCCCCCCCAACTCCCTTGTGGTTTACCTTGTGTGCTGCTGTTGTTGCTTGTTTAAAAGCTTTTCTCTTTTCTCCACTGCTCATTCTGCAGACAGCAAAACAGAGAAAAAGTTACACTGCGAACTGTAGCCTGCATGAGCTGTTTGGAACAGGTCAAGATGTTCTCTTCCAGGGTATCTTATAATTGTAGCTATCTCAAAAGCCTTTTTTCATACATGAACAATTTCAGGAGAATCAGGCTGCGATATTATTCAGTTATCGTTTCTGGCATGTAGCTGGTTATGGTTGGAGGATGATCTCAGGGGTAAACAATGATTAGAGTGATCAGCAGTAGCTTCCCAATCAAGACAGTTATTTCAGATTATTTTCACATTAATGTGAATGAGAGAATATTATCATCATTATGACAATCATATTACATTCATCTGTGCACATTGCATAGCTGCACCTCTGCACATAATGTATAGCACAGCTACATTGATCCATCATCATCTCAAAACAACAGAAAAGAGGAAGAGGGTGTTTCTGTCTGTTGGGCTTAATGTAACTGAAATAAGACAAAATATCTAGTCTTTAGAATGACTTTTAATATTTTGTATTATTTCAAGAAATCTTACCAAGTGTAATTATCTTACTGCACTAGCAGATTATTTCACTTACTTTGGAAAGATTCAGATTATAATCAAGTGTAAGTATCTGCAGTAGTCTTTAGACAAAACAAGTTTAATAATCTTACACATTCAGCTCTTGCTCAGTATATCACTCTCAAAACAAGATCAAAAATACTTTTCAGATGAATATTAGCTTGTGAGACTCAGTTAGATGGTCAATTTTTGCAGTGAAAAAAACTTCCCAGGGTCTCTTTCTCTCTCAGACCAGTATCAGTGATGTTGCTGAGTTTGGGAAGTGTGCATTGTAGTGGAAGGATAGCTTTGCCTTAAACTTCTGAGGTCTAAGCCATCATACATGGTTACCCCAACCCTATATTTTGGAGAAAAAAACAAAACAACTTTTGGGGGGAATAAATAGGCTTTGATGTGTGGTCAGAATGATTACCTCATTTGTTCACTTATTGCCCAGAGTTGGGAGAACAATTTAATGAAAACAAAAATTACATAGTCTGATTGCCTAATGTTAGACTTAGGATTAGGATTAGGGTTGTCAAAGGTGATGACTTAGACCTGGAAGAGTTAAACAGTACACACTGACTGGTTATGCTATCAGAAGAAGAACAACTGTAGAGCTGGTGGGATACACATTTAAATGCACAGAATACTCTTCTGCATCATTTGTCAACATTAAGTGTTAGCTGTGAGCGCCTTAAAATTGCTAACCATGTCTGGAACGACAGATACAGATGACTGCCCCTCCCTGAGCCTGGCTCTGCCGGAGGTTTCTTCCTGTTAAAAGGGAGTTTTTCCTTCCCACCGTTGCCAAGTGCTTGCTCATAGGGGGGTCGTTTTGACTGTTGGGTTTTCTCTGTATTATTGTAGGGTCTTTACCTACAATACAAAGCGCCTTGAGGCGACTGTTGTTGTGATTTGGCGCTATATCAATAAAATTGAATTGAATTGAATTTATACCAGTATCTATGGGAGAAGCTACTACACAGCATTTAACACTGATTCTCTGAATTAAATCACAGATTCTATCAAACATAAATTTTCGGCGCATAAATATTCAGTGTCAGTTTTCTGAACCTCTTAATATCCATGATGTCATTTGCATCCCATCTAGGATAAGAGTTAGAGTTGGATTAAAAATGCCAAAATGAATTCGACTTTATTTGAAATGGTTCATTACAGTGATTTCCCTGTTCACCTGCAGTGTCTCTTTTGAAAAAAGTAGCCTAAGCCATAAGTGTGAGGTTCTTTTAGGGTGTCCAACCACCTTGTGAAAAGAAGTTACAGCTTTGTTATTAAAAATATTTCTGCCTCTAGTTTTAATTGGTTCTCTCTGACTGTCTTGAATAAGATCTAATAGCATCTAGTTAAAAACATGAAAACACAGTTCAAAGTTGGCCATAAGGCTGTGATTTGGACGTCTGCGATGTGACTGATTACTGATGGCGACCTCCGGGTGCAAAGCTGGGCTGGCAGGCTGACAGGTGATGTGTGAAGTGACAGAAGATGAGCTGCTGAATAATGGGCTCTTGTCAAAGCCTTTTCCTTTGCTTTAGAAGAGCTAGCACACAAGGCAGAGTGGCCCAGACTCCCATGATTGATGCCTACCTTGGGATTGGGCTCCGATAGGCTGTTGGTGGTCCCTGAATGTGAATTAAATGTAGCTCTTGTTTTAGTCATGTCACAGTGCCACAGCCATTCACAATATCTTCATCTACTATAGTGGTGAAGACATTAAAAAATGGCATGCTTTGTAAATCTATTTAAGCTCTGTGAGGATATCTGTTAGAGAAACAGTGGTGCAATGAATTTTAATGAGGACCATTCTCTTAGAAATACTTTCTAAGAGGTGTTTCTAATGGGAACTGAGACAGGGGGATGTTAACTTTTATAGCTTATCTCCACTGTTTATATTACCCAGCAGTAGAGCTGGAAGCAGAAACACTCTAAGGAAGGCTTGTATTTTCGTTCTCCATTTCCTTTTGTTCTTTCTCCATTCCTTCATTTTCCCTTTCTTATGAGTACATAAAAATCTTTTCCCTTCTTGCATTTGCCTAACAGCGAAGAAAACACATTATAAGCCAGACTTTATGAGATTTTAAACATGTCTTGAATAAATCAATGTCTTGATTTATTTGAGACACTGGTGATTTACCAGTGTCTTGAATAAATCACCTGTAAGACAAAGAAGGCAGCCTGTGGCTCAAGAGGAAACAGCTGTCCATCATAAGAGTGCAGCAGCTGGGAAGGATAAAGGTGAGAGGTGAGGGCAGGCAGGTCAGCACTGAGGAGAAGGTCTGCTGGACAATAGACTGGAGTGTCGCCTTGAGATGAAACAGCTGTGAATAGACCCAAATGCCAATTCCCTCTTTACACCCATTACCTTTTCTCAATCACTTTCAAGGATGATCCATTAGAAGGCTATTCATTGTAACAACATTGTGCTGCTTTGGAAAAGGATGGTGGAGATACGCTCTAAATGACAGCAATTAGCCTCATACTTCATACTGGATGTAGATTGCATATTCATTGGTTTTTTTCCAGTGAAATGTGTTTATTTTACAACTTTAAATGCAATGTAAGGATAAATATTTTGTTTCTGCATAATCAGTAGGTGCTCTTAAATTTAGAATCTGTTTAAAGGACAGATATTCCCAGTTGGCAGTTGTACACGGCCAAAATAATAGTTGATGAGGTTTTTTTGCGCTATTGCTGTTTGGTTAGGTATTAAAAACTACTTGAGCAGGTTTAGGAAAAGTTTTTGGCTTGGGATTAAATAGACTTGTTAATAATGTTAGCTTTGTATTCTCACATGTGAAACAAGTGTTCATTCATTTTCAGTGGCAGGTCCAAAGTCTGATCTATTTGCACATATTCACTCCCAAGGCTGCAAATAGCAGCTGTCTAACCTTGATCAAGGAGTTACCACTATTGTGGTTTTTCTGGTTTTAGCTGTTGATGTTGAGGTTGTAGCCATCCCATCTGGGTGTTGTTCAGCATTTTTTCATAAGAATCCATGTACCTCTGCTTAGCAGCGAATCAATAAACTTTCCAATTGGTGTTATCATTTCCATGTTTTGGACAGGGCTGCTCTGTCTTAAGCCCCCTCTTTTGCTCATTGCACATAATTTTTTAGCTGACGGTTGGTTCCAGCAGCTGCATGACGTATTTACCTCCCTGTCATATGTTAGTAAGTGTTTTACTTCACTTGCCACTGGTATGTGCTTGAATCTCTTGATAAAGAGTTTTCTTGGGACCTGCCAACTTCAAGTTACTAACAGGTGTTTCGTCGGTCATCACAACAAGTTGCTGAATTTCATTGACATTCCATTGTCTTTGGTACCCACATTGCTGGTAACCTCTTCCTCTTCCAAATCTCTTCCTGTGTGTGTACGCCCCTTTAGTATGCACACATCTGCTAGTACACTTTTATGTGATACATTATGTACACTCCTAACTTGCGTAGTAAGTGAATATTAATGGAGTAGTATTTCAGATTAAGTTGTGCACTTATTGAGTTGTGCAACATTTGACTGCAATTTTCCACTTTTAGCACGAATTCTTTCTATATTCAGGATGACAATTTGACACGCAAACACTAAACATGGCATATGTAACATACGGTTTTACTGGCTCTTAGCTAGCACTAGCATGACCGTGCTGATGATGTATCATCCTTATGTTGCCTAAAAGCTCTTTGGTCCCAGATGTTGACCACTGAGGGTGAGAACTGTTCCACAGTTAACTTTCTGACTATTACGAATACACCATCTGGATCATGTAGCTATATGTGATGGCGTGTGCATTTGGCACCGAGCAACTACTCATTCAGAATACTTAACTATTGGCAAAAATGGTAAACTGATAATTTGTCAGCATTCTTATTTTTAAAAATGTTTATAGTTTATATTCAGCTTCAGCTTAGCTGAAGATAGTAAAGCTAAGCTTTACCATCTGTCATGACCAGTTAACACTGGTAGAGCACCACAGATACACAAAATAAATAATTTGTAATAGTTCAAATCAGAAACCCCCTCCTCACTTAACTTTCCACCTGGCTCAAAGATCAATTTGGATGTCTTTAAAGTGAAAGAAATGTATAATTTAAGTTAAAAATTCGAAAAGAAGAAATCCAATAGAGTAAAATAGTTTCTTCTTGATTCAGCCCAAGCTCAGAGTGATTTTTACTTATGGAAATCACTCAGAGATTCTGCTCGAGTCGCTCAGGATTTTCTGCTGCAATGCTTGTTTGTGAGAGATTAGTAAAACTGCTCTGAATATAAGTGAAGTTATCTCAGCCCTCTGGCAGCTGTTTTGTGGCACAGAGTCAAGTCCAAATCATTTCCGTGTAGATATTGTATATTAACAGATTGGCTCCTGAAACAGCCATGTAGCTGAAAGGTCTCTACTTTAATATACAAGGCAGCCCATCAAGCGCCAACATGTCCCTGAACAAGGCCCTTAAGCGCACCTGATAGACAGAATCACACATGAATAATAATGTTTAAAGTTGTTAGTTTTTCTTACTCTAATGAGAGGAAACTTCAGACTCATGTTGTGAAAGCTGTACCGTTGAACAAGCAAAGCCAGGAAACAATGCATCTTGATTCAGGTAAATCCAAGTTTTGGATTTACCTGAATCAAGGCTGGATGTCGGCCCTTTGGAGTCACTTTAACAAGCTAAATACACAGTTCTAATATTGTTTGGTGATAGTGTTCACCTAACAATTTAATTTCTGTCTCTCTTTATGACACAGTTTTTGCTCTCCACCAACTCCTGAGAAAACTATTAGGGACTTTAAAGGACAATGTTCTATGTTCAGCATTCGCTCACAAGCCTGTCAAAATTACCTCTTAACATATTTCTGGTCAACACCAACTGTGGTTAGAGTTTAGAGCTGATGATGAAAGTGTGGCATTCAAAGCACAAAATGTGAAACAGGATGGAAATATGACATTTGGAATATGGCAAAGTGTAATCAGGAAAGTTCAAGTTTCTTCATTGTTCTTCAGAGATCAGATGTTTTCATCTGTTCTCATCTAATCTATGGTTGGGGAAGTAGAAGCTTCAGAGAAAACTGAAGTCACATGCTTGTCTTGGACTTAGTTGCATTTAGCCAAACGTGAACGTTTGCTGTCATATGGTGCGTTTTTGGTATTTCCATTCAACATTTTTTTTTCCTAAGCACAAACTGACAATATGCATAAAAAAACAGCAGTTGTAGGTAGTCAATTTAAAAAGATATAAGATCTGTCAAACTTAAACACACTTGCAGGACAGCCTTATTGGCTAGTATTTTCTCATAGCTTTCTCACATTGATTGGTCTGAACCAACTGTGGTTCAGTTACTAACACATAGCTTGTAACTTGCCAGAATGAATACTTTCAAAATCACGAGCCTGCAAATTTCATAAAATTCAAATACACTGCTCAAAAAAAAAGGGCTACTACTGCTACCACTGTCACCTTAAGGCGCTATATTATAAGATAAAGACAATAATACAGTCAGACAACCCCCTATAAGCAAGCATTTGGCGACAGTGGGAAGGAAAACTCCCTTTATTTTGCAAAAGATTCCTCCAGCAGAACCAGGCTCAGGGAGGGGTAGCTATATGCTGCAACTGTTTGGTGGTGAGGGGAGGGAGAAAGGACAAAAGAGGTGAAAAGAGGTGAATGAAGAAGAAACACAAAGTGCATCATGGGAAGCCCCCAGCAGCTCAGGCCTATTGAAGTATAATTAAGGGAGGGTTCAGCCCTAACTATAAGATTTATCAAAAGGGAAAGGTTTAAGCTTAATCTTAAAAATAAATAGGGTGTCTGTGATATGATACTATAATGTCTTTAAGATAAGATGGGGCCTGATTATTCAAAATTATTCATTTAGATTGTGAATGCTCCACACTCTATTGACCTGAGAGCAGCCACAGAAACATGAAACTATTCTGAA
Source organism: Australoheros facetus (assembly GCA_030220045.1). NCBI lineage: Eukaryota > Metazoa > Chordata > Actinopteri > Cichliformes > Cichlidae > Australoheros > Australoheros facetus. The sequence continues at coordinate 18,304 of JASGAU010121663.1, forward strand.
AAATGTCTGTTGGTGTTGAGATGTTTCTTTTATTATTTCATATGTGACTGTTATTCTCAAATAAATATAATGATTTTATGGTCAAACAGACCAACGGTAAAGTCTGCATGCTGCAAAGACTGTATATAAAAGATGGTTGTAGCATTGGTTTTTCGTGCCACATTGTGGCATCCCAGTGTGAAGCCTGAATGTCGTGGAATCTTGGTGTTTTTAAACCTGATATTACACATCACAAGGTATTCCCACCATTAAGCATAGCCTGCATTATCCTTTTTTCATTTTGACTCTAATAAAGACCATAATTTACAAAATAAACATCATGTTGGATTCAATAAGACATCAGAATAATGACTGAGAGCATAGAGTTGTCAGGAAAGAGTTTTCTGATGTCATAGAGCAGGTTTGTTTCCCCAAAGACTTTGATACAACCAGACATATTTTGGAAATCTCTGCATCAGCTTAACACAGACTATGTTCTGGATGTTATCATTTTATCCATTATTGGGTCTTTCTAAAAGAGTCTAATGCTCCTACCAACAAAAAAATAAAAACCAGTGTTATTTATCCTAAACATCCTATTCAGGATGTTCACAAAAAACCTGTTTACCTAACACTGGACCCATCAAACTTCACACACTTCTTCACTGACTTTACTATAACAACAATTTGATCCAGCCCTTCCCCTCCCGCCCCTGTTATGAATCCAAACAGCTGGGCGCTGGCACCCTCTCAGTGGTGCTCTTGTTCTAACTTCCCAGAGTTCAACCTAAAAGTGAAGAAGCAGCATTTACTAAACGTAGAGCAACAGTGACTTGCCTCAGCTTAAATTGGCTTTAACAGCATGTCTCTTTTCATCGTCTTCATTTCTGTTAAAGGAGTCGCTAAAGTTTTAATTTGCTGTTTAATATTTTATGTTGCATTTCCTCCTTAATGTTTGTAGTCCACGTGTAAAGCACTTTTAATTGCCTTTGCACATAAAATGTGTTCTGCAAATTGCTTAAATGACCTGTTAAGCTGTACCATTTTTGCTGATTACAATCTATCCTTCCTAATGTTCAAACCAGAAAATTTTCCCCCTGTGATATACTGCATAAGTATATAATGTTCTTGTTTCATTTGCGGCTTGTATGCAAGTTCATCTGTTTAAAAAACAAACAAGCAAACAAACAAAAAAACATTGTTAATGATTCATCAGGGATGGGGTGATGGAGGTACAGAAGCAAAGAGGGAAGGATGGAGGGAAATGGGGACTACTAAGTGTTTATTAATGATAAACTAGCTTCAGAGACTCTGGAGGGCTGAAGTGATCTCCTGAGGTGTCTGCTCTATTTATTATCTCAACCTGTCAGCCATTTGAAACAAAGAGAAAATATATCTGGAGCCCTGCTGTGCTCACTTATGGACCCTTGCAAATGTCCCCCTAACATGAATTACATAAAAATTTACCCCAAAGCTTTTCTTTAATGATGGCAAGACTGTATGAATTTTAATGGAGTCAAATTATGGATGGAAACATAAAGAAAAGATAGTAAAGAGTATAATAGCAGGGTTATTGGTAAGAGTTCTTGGGAAAAGAGGAACTGTGGTTTAAGTAACATAACAAAATAATTAAAATGGTCTCAGTGGACTGAATAATGGCATTCTGCACAGCAGTGTGCTGTTGAGACCAAAGTAGAGCATTGTTCCCAGAAACCAAAGCGCTGCTGATTTTCTGTGCTGTCAGGTAAATAATTACATTCTTAAAATAAATCAGAGCCTGATTACATGTCTACAATGGAAAGAAATAGAATGCTCCTGATCCTTATTAATGATCCTGAGTAATGATAATAACCTTTTAAGAAATAATGAAAACAGATATTTCTGTTTTTATGTTTATTTGACCTAATTGGACCATAAGAGTAATTGCTTGTGAGCAGCAAAGTAGCAAAGGCAGAAGAAAGACAACTTTTTTTTTCTTCTTTTACAATTGAACTGGATGGTAATTTTTAACTATGACTGTAATTATAAAGCTGAGGCGACTGAGTTTTTCAACCACTTGAGACTCAATGCAACAAGCAACGGGAATGTAATGCTGACATGTTTAAAACCGATTTGCTTTTAAACAGTTGCCATACACAGACAACATAGGCATTCATTTGGAGCTGCGCTTCTGCACACATGCACGGTGTGATCAAAAAGCTTTCGTATGGGCCTGTAAAAATCCAAAACCTTCAGAGGATGCTATTTTTAGATCACTCTGCAGATGAACTGTTATGTTTCCTTGGTCTTCTGCCTCTTGAATGCCTGCTGGATCTCTTCAACTGTGTCAAATCACTGATCCTTCAAAATGATTTTCATTTTTTGGGAGCGGATGAAGTCACAGGGTGACAAATCTTTGGCAACACAGTGGCAGGAGAATTGCTGACAAGAAAAATGTCTTGATAATGGAAGAAACTGGAGCTCCCGGAGGAAATCCAAACAAGGGAGAGCATGCAAACTCTAACCCAGGACCCTCTTGCTGTGACAAGCCAACTTCAAGACATCACATGGCACAAAGAGTTTATATTGTTCAGGTGTCCAAATTTCCCAAATCCACATATAAGCTTCCTAGTCAAAACCAGTTTGAACACATAGGAACTCTTAACATTCACCAGGTTGTGGTGACCCATCGAGGATTACAATTGTCCAATTATTGCCTATTTGGAACATCCAGAAAAAAGGTATGAGATTAAATTATTGCCTAATTTCTGCCTGTCACCCTATGACAGCTGGGATAGGCTCCAGTGGCCCCGTGACCCTGAGCAGGATAAGCGGAAGAGGATGGATGGATGGATGGATGGATGGATGGATGGATGGATGGATGGATGGATGGATGGATGGATGGATGGATGGATGGATGGATGTTTTTACTGAAGTGATGGTTATCTGACAATTCCAGTGATACTACTGAATGTTCCAAGTTGCGCATTACAAATGACTGTCTTTCCAGTTTTCCCATCACATTAGTTCAAAGCTGCTTGATTGTCTGTACTAGTGTTGTACTTTTTCACCCTCCCGTATATACTGGAAAAGTTGAGTTGTTTTATTCCTCTCACAGCTCACCCTGTGTCTGACCTGCAGCTATACTGCACATCTGTATGCCACCAGCACTGCCTGCCTGAAGTGCAATGAATGCAGTCTGGAAGAGAAAGAATAGCTGAAGGATTCTGTGCTGCTTGTTCAGGGTAATAATCACACACTGCTGAGCGGCACTCTTTGGAACAATACAGGGGGAATGTAATGGCTTCCATGTGCATATTTAACATGTGATTCTGCTAAAGCTGCCTCTGCTGCTGCTGACATACTGAACACTCTCACACATGTTTTGTTCTCCTTTATATTCACACTCACAGCTAATACATGTATATCTGGACCAAAAATAAATGTTGATTTTGAGCATTTAGAAATGTGTGTGTGTGTGTGTGTGTGTGTGTGTGTGTGTGTGTGTGTGTGTGTGTGTGTGTGTG
>JASGAU010121723.1:0-10898 GCA_030220045.1 Australoheros facetus
CACACACACACACACACACACACACACACACACACACACACACACACACACACACACACACACACACACACACACATAGAGGTGTGTGATCAAATGATGCTACCTTGTCAGAGTGAGAGATCTTTTTAACTGTGAGGCACAGTTGGTTAGGGGGGAACATTGGAGAACAACAACTGAGATGCAGAGAGCAGCTGAGAGGTGAACACTGACTGAGCACAGTTAGACAGCTCACAGTTGGATAGCACCCCAGTGGCAATAGTCCTGTGATTACAGCACAATGTTGCTTCTTTGTTTACACAAACGGTGTTATTTTTGAGTGCACCTTAAGGAAGTAATAGACAATATGTGGTAGCCTCCTTTTTCATTAGGACAAACTGACCAATTTAATCCAGATCATTTGTTAAGCCACATATACAGCAGCACTGGATTCAAACTCTAACACATTCCTACAGAGTAAATAAAAGACGCCTGTTTCTATCTCAGCAACTATCTGCAGATGTACTGCACCTCTAAAAGTGCTTTGGTGAAAATTCTACTTCAAGTTCTATTTTCTCTTTCTATTGCTGCCATTGAGACATTGCCTTAATTGAGCCACGGTAAATGCACTGAAATCATAATAAATATAATGCTAAGCATTACGGTAATATTTGTGCCTTCTAAAGTGTGACTTCAGTACTCACGAGATTATGATGGCGTTATCTATCGAGAAGCTGTCTGAAGGTAGGCCAGCAATGGTCCACGCTCGAATCTTCACTGGATCACCCAGAGAATTCATTAGAGACATGTTGGGGGAGCATGGGATCTCTCTGCTCTTAGAAAGATTCATCCACTCCTGGGTCTGATACTGGAAAGCAGCAGATTAATGGTAACAGCTTCATTTTCACTTTCCTACATGTGCATAAACAAACACACTAACCTGCAAGCAAATATGAGCACCTGCCTGAACAGCAGGATGAACAGATTTAAGATTTACATACACATCATATGTAAATCTTTCATGTGTGCAGTTTACTTTTTAAATCATTAGTATTAAAATGTTTCTAGTGCCCTAGTATAAAAGATGACTGTTAAGTACTATTTTGGTCTTGGAGACATGTGAAGCTCAGCTAGAGTGTTGGTACTTCTGAAGTATTTACTTTTCATTAAACTGCTCTCCAGCATTTGCCATTCAATAGCTGAGAATAGAAACAAATCATTAACCTCTCAATAAATGGAAATGCCAATTCCAAATGTTATCCCATCTCCTAATAATATGTTGATACTCATCTTGTCTATGTACTACCTGGTTCCTCAGCGGTCTGTACCAATCTGTAACCCCTAAGGGGGTGGAAAAATGAAGCTAACGCTCAATTGCACAGAAACAGTCACTCCTTGCATGGCCCCGTGAGGCTCCAAAAGTGAGTCAGCACCCATAGACAGCAAAAATAAGCATGTCTGACATGATTTGGTGACCCTATAAGGGCAGTTTGTTAGATAACTTTCAAATAATCAGGGCTTTTATTACTGCGTTGGGTCTGGTTTCATTTGTTTCCTATTACATTTTATGAAAACACACTTTAAAGAGTTGGCTGCTCAGTTTCTTAGTTAAGCACATTTTGGGTTTTTTTTTTTTAGTTTCCTCTCACCTCGCAACTGAACGAGGCAGACAGCTGCCCCTAGCTGAACCTGTATCTAAGTATGGTCAAGGATGGTTTCAAAAAAATCAACATGAAAATAAAACAAAGCCAAACTCAAGCTGTGAAATGGTAGTCCACACACCAGCGCATAACATCACTGTGAATATGTCAATCTTTTAAATACAGTCTGTGGTCTGTACCTGTCTGTAGCTGGAGGTGAATGCTCCCAGGTAAGCTACTATGCCTGCTGAGATGAGGATGTCCCCAGTTAGGTTATTGTAGAGGTTTCCGAGTTTTAAGGCCATTTCACTCCAGCGTGTCTTCTCCCCACCCAAGCCTCCAATGAGCTGCTCAGCTCGTCCCAGCTTCTTACTGCACAGATCGACCTGGAGGGCATCATTAGAAGAGGAAACTGAACAATATTTCAACAAAGTTTTCCTGACTTCCTTTCAGTGCCATTTTCTCTTCTTTGCTGTATTTTTTGGGTTTGGATGAATGACTACATATATTCATATTCAGTGGATAAACAACTGGTTGTTGTAGTTAGCCCCCACCCTTCCCCAATTTAACATCTACAGCAGTGATCACAAACCAAATTCAGTGATTGGATCTGTGTAAAGAAATTAACATCTCAAATAATAGCAACCATTAAAATGTATCAGTTTCTCCAACAGAGACAGCAAACCTGGCTCTCCAGGTCAGCTTTCTTGTTTTTATTGGCATCGAAAGTCTCCTGAAGTTTTGCAAGTTCATCCTGGACATCTTTTAGGGAAGCCTGCTTTTTTCTCAAGCCCTCCATGGCCACCTGTAGCTTCCCTTCAGCCTGTGCCAGCTTCTCCTTCTTGGGAGCCACCACCTTGGCAACTCTGAAGAACATATTTTAATTTCATTAATCTACATATAGGAATGCTTTACTACATATGCGTGAACTAAAAGTGAAACAAACGCTATGATAATAGTGATAACAGTGAATGTAACAGGTTAGTTCATCTACACACACACAAAAAAACCATCTGTACTCCATGAGTATAAATTAGCATACGATAAAGTTCTGTAACTTTTTGACTGCCTTTGAAACATATAAGATGATACTACAGCACATGCAGCAGTATAATATGTACCTCATCTTACTGTTTTTAGATCAAGGCGTACAGTGACTGTCACTGAATGCCACACTTACACTGAAACTACATACTGTTTATGAAAAACAGCAAGAAAACTGTAGGCAGGGATATTTTGTCAGCCAAAACTTATGGCAACCTTTGCATCAATAAATAAAAGTAGCATTTAAGACTGTCACAACAATAATGATGTTAACATTTCCTTTTAAATTATTCATATTTTGGATTTTGCCCTCTTAGATGAATCACTTGGGACCTGGTATATTCATGGCATACAGCAGGAAACTTATTACTCCTTTGAAGCTAACAAAGCTTCATGTTAATCACTAAAATGGATGAAAAGCTTGCCCAGGCTTTGTCAATGTACATTAATTTTGATAACTAAGAACACAAGAGGAGAACGTTACTTACTTGTCATACTTGTCCATGGCACAAACCCACTTACACAGGCCCTCAGCTGCAGTGGATGCAGTTCTAATCTTTTCTGGTACAAAGTCTGGGTTGGTTACGTACTTAGTGCGGATGATGGCCATAACATTTGGTGGGATGTTATCTTTGTCAAACTCATGGAGGCTCTGGAGAAACCTTAAGTCTCCCAGAAGCTTTTTGGCTGGGCCCCAATAGTCTTCCACTTTTTTACCAGAGCCTGAGGGGTCCGGCACACGATCTGGCTTGATGCCTTTGATGATGCAAATTGCCTCCATAACTAGCTTGACTGCTGTGGGTGGGCTTTTCATGGACTTCACCACTGTGATATCCTGTTGATAGAACCACAAATCCCTATTCACTATACACCATACCTGGCTTTTATGCCATATTAGGAAGAAAGCATATTATTGCTTTTACCTGAGTGGTGAGAGTATTCAGTGCAGCCAGGGCTGACTCCAGGATGGGCATGGCTTCGGCCAGGTCATTATTGCATTCATCTTTGATGGCTTTGGCAGCCATGGCTTGTTTGTTGGCAAAGGCTTCATCCATTTTTACCACCCTCTCTGTCTCAGCCACCTCCACAGAGTCATGCTCAATCACCACCATCATCTCATCTACCTCTTTGCTAGCTACAAGGAGCTGTGGCTGTAGTGCCTCTAGCTCAACTTGCATAGTAGCCACCTGTTCTGCAGCTGACTTCAGCTTTTCGAGACCCACTTCATAGCGACATTTCATTGTCATCACGTCACTGGGCAAAAGACAGAGGGAAATGTTTAAGCATGCAAAAACGGCATCTGAAGTAAAAAAACATTACAAATGAACATGGATACATAAAATATATCTTATCTTACGTTCTTTTTGTCTTCAGCAAGGCTTTGAATGTGGAAATGAGCTCCAGGTATGAGGTTGGAGTCACATAATTGTGACGTTGCAACTCAGTCAGAAAGCGTTGGGACAAATTAATGGTTGAGGTGTGGAAGTTCATGCACATAGTAATGCAGCCTTTTCGGGCCTCTTCCGTCATATCAACATCCTTCAAGAAGCGGCAGGCCACTGCCTCCAGGGCATCTTCAGGCCAGGTCTAACAGGGAAGTAAATAAACTGTTCTTCCTGTTTTTAACAGCTGTGCTGCCAAACATACAGTCTATTTCTCTGCTCTGTATTACTGGTACTGTTTTCAGTTACTAATGACTGGAGCCTGAAATACACTACATGCTCTTTGTTTACTGGTGAACCATTAATGCAACTTTTTGATTGGACAAATAGTACACCACAGCATGCTACATACAGTACATACACTCACCTGAAACCAGTCAATGGTACAGCAGTTTATGAGCGCAGGGAAACGTCTCAAGCGCACCCTAAAAGCATTTCCAATGGGACTCATGGCTAACACCACATGCAGCTGTGTGCGACAGCGTTCTAAGAACATGTTGAAAAGGGACAACGGGCTACCATCTGTCTGTTTGTCTCGATCTCGCTGCCTGTCCAGCACACGCATTCTCTCACAGATTTCCTGCTTCTCGTCCACTGCAAACAAGTTAGGCACCTGAAAATAAGAAAATATTTACACTTTCACACCTCTTCTCCTTGTGTCACCATCTGCTTACCTGAATCCATTAGTCAGTCTCTCTTTCTATCTCCACTTTACCTCACCAGTGTTGAGCAAGTTCCCAATGTCCTCCAAGAATGACTCCATTTTGATCTGAGTGTCTGTAAAGAGGAAGACGCCATGAGCTTCTCCTTCTGTAGACTTCCTAATGATTTGCTTCAGGTCATCACGCCATTCAGTGGTTCCATAGGTCTTGGAGATTTCCACCTGGGAAAGCCGTCCCTCTGCCATGTAGGCAGCCAAGCGTGTGAGAGACTGACGCCCACTCCCACCAACCCCTACCAGCAAGGCATGGCCACTTGGCTGCTTGAGGATGCGGGAAATGCGGCACACATGTTCGATGGCAAAACGGAAGAGCACCAGATTCATTGGTGCTTTGCTGATGTTGTTGAACTCCTCCAAGTGTGACTCCACAACCTTACGTAGTTGATCTAGGTTGTGTACTTCGCTGTAATTGCGGTCCTCACCCTTGGGGTCATGGAAGTCACAAAACATGAGGCTGCGTAGGTCATCCTCAGTAACCTTTCCATCTCGGTCCTGGTCTAGATGCTGGAAGAGCTGATGGAAGTTCTCCTTCATGTGATTTTGACACACGACCTGTAGATGGCTTACAAGCCAGGATCGATCTGTGTTGTGGACCAATCGATCATAGTATACCCTCAGGACCTAAGGATTAGCAAGGAAAAGAAAGAAAGAGACAAATGCAGAGAGACACAGATATTGAAAGATCTCAACACAATCAGTGCAAACAAATGATCTGTCAGTTCAAGTTGGAGCCAGGTGTTAGCTTGACTGAAGCTATGTTATAATCCATTTTCACATTCCACAGCTGCATTTTAGGTTACTTTAGTCATGCTGCTTTCATGTATCTCATACTGTTTGTTATGTATGACATTACCTCATGGACCCAGAGTCGTTTGATGACAGACTGTTCCTCTGCGGTCTCCGGCCGTGACAGGCAGATGCCCTGGATAACCCGGGAGATGTCACGCAAATTGAACAAGTAATGGGACTTTGTGGGGGTTGGTAGGAGGTTCTTGGTGGCCTCTTGGTAAACTGACAGAGTGCTATGGACAATCTGAGAGGTCAGAGCAGCAAATGGCTCGGGAAATGGAAACCTGCAAATGAATTCATTGTTAGAATTAGTTAGAAAAATTAATCTGTAATTGCTTTTTGAACTATACGCTGAGCTTACATATATATATTTTCAAGAATATTTTTTAAATCAATAATACTGTTTTCAAAATGCATAAACAACTTTAAAGCACGTATCTTTTTTAAAATGCAGGTGTCATATCTGCTTGGATGAGTGCTAGGACAGATTTGAAATGTGTCCAAAAGATTTTGATTGCTTTATGACTTGTGGTCTCTCAGGAAAACAATGTGGCAGAGAAGAAGAAGAGAAGAAGAAAGGTTCCACATTTAAGCTTCTAATGACTGACACAGAAACTGATGAATAGAACATTTCTAACTGTATTTATTCATGAAAGCCTTTGCTGCCTCAGCATTTGGTTTGTGATCATTTACAATTTATTCTATTGCTAAACGTGACTTAGTTACGATACTGAAGATGCTGTTCCAAAAGACCAGGCAGCACCTTCTGTAGTATGTAAGTTATTATACTGCATATAAAGGATATAGTTATTTACACATGCACATATACTTGGTAAATTTTAATAAAATCACTGTCAGCAACATGATTGTCAGTGTTACCGTATTGTAAAATGCCAATCTGTGATCCTGGAGAAAATTGTATACATGGTCTTCTCATCAAAGTCATTAATGGTAATCATGTTGAAGTGACGCAGGAACCGAGGCGTGACAGGGTTACGCCCCCCACCTAAAAAAAAAAAGCAAGACAAATACAAACAAGAACAAGAATTACCAACTTACAGCTTTAAGCGTGCAAAAAAATAGTTAAGTTTCAGTTTGCATCTTTGTCTGTCCAGAATCACATAGTGTAGTGAATGTAGATAAAACTAAAGGAATTTAATAAAAGTATTGAGTGCATTCTGTGGCAAAACTGAAGTATTGATGTACTGGCATTTTATCAATATACTGAACGGCACGATTCCAGTGTGAAACATACTGTCTTCCCTTTGAGACAGTTTTACGGATGAGCACAGAGAATCGATAGAGACTACTATCACATGGTGTTACAGCAATCACCTGAAGCCAGCAAAACCAATGTGCTTTTGGCAGGCTACCAGGCAACCTTGAGAGAAACAGGAGGCCTGCTGTCATAGCTTTTATGCAGGATAAGAAAGTGTAGAGGGTGTGCACCTAGCAGTCAAATCAATAAAAAAACAAAAAAAAAAACCCAAAAAACTCAATGGAGGGCATAATATCTCTTCTTTCTGCTTTACCTGACACTGAGAATTTTTGCACCTTCTTGGGTTATGACGTTTAATAACAAAGTATATTTGTAGAACATTATAATGTCACAGTAAAGGTAAAATCTGAACTTCTGGATATAAAGTCATATGAATATTTATATAAACGTACAAAAAAAATTTCAATTTAATTAAATATGTGAATTTTTTTTATTTTTTTCACATTACTTTTTGAGCTATGACCAATGAAACTGTTTTGTGAGGTCCAGAAATCTTCACTGTGGCACTTGGTAAACACTTGGGACAGCAGTCACACAGAGGTCCTGTATTACCTGTCTTAATTTGGTTTCAGGTTGCCGCAGTTATGCAGACCTTAGAAAAACTAAAAAAGGTCAGGTAAGGCACCACTAAAAATGCGTCCACTTGAGAGTGGATCCCACTGCCTTTCTAATGCAGCTGTCGCTGCCAGCTGCCTCAGTGGATGGGGTTGCCTTCATGTTAACACTGGTAGTTGTAGGGGAGGCAGATGTGTAAAAACCTTAAGGCAATGAGGAGTTCCACAAAACAGCAGGAAGTGATTTGTGACAATGATCCAACAGTTGCTTGAGTAACACAAAAACAAAAATACTCACTCTACAAATAGCCCACATTTTAATCAAGCACTGACATTTCTGTCATTGTCTGATGGCATTTCTAATTAACCTTTGAGTACCAGAGCTGCTACTTACCAGGTGGCCCCATCGCACATATGATCAGGATATCCGTCAGATTAATCATGGAACAGTCCTTCAAGTCATACCAGTTCCAGTGATCCAGCCACTGGCGGAGCAGCTCCACAGGAGGCTGGGCACCATAAACCTCTCTGGCTGGCATGTTTACATCATCCGCAAATACCACCTAATAAGATGTAACATTAGTATTTTTAAAATAAAACTGCATACTTGTGAAAAAAACAACACAATTTTGTTGTATTTAAAACTGTATGCTGCACACATTGTTAAACTCTTAGAATAGATTGAGTGCACACCAACAAAGAAACAAGATGTTCAAACAAAAGAAAATGTAAGTGATAAAGAGGCTCTACCATTTTTTGCCCCACTGGAGGGCCGAACACTCCTTTGCGTCGCTTATCTAGCTTGGACATAATAATGTTTTGTGTCTGGGCAGCTGTAGTCTGGGCTGAGAAGTTGATAAACAATGGGGTGTACACATCCTTCTGTAGCTTATTCAATAGGAAGTCCTAGGGAAGAGATATTTGAAATATGAACACAATTTATCATCAAATCTCATGGTATGGGAGTGTACTGTAAATAATATACTATCTTTATTTATTTATTTAACACATAGTAATGGAGATCAGTATACCAAAAATATGAGATGTAAACATTCCAGAATATAGCAAAACTGCTAATTTAGATCTGTAGTCCCAGGGCAGGTCACACACACAATTTTAAAATACATGTACAAACACAAAGACCTGGTTTACCGTCAGCCATTGTTTGACATGTGCCTTAAATATGAGATATGTAGAGGGCTCCTTTATTGCCACTGGTAAGTTATTCCAATATGTAGCTCCCTTTACTGACAACACAGTTTTTCACCTCACAGCTTCCTCTAGTAGTGGTACTAGTGCCAACCCCACACCATCTTTAGTGTTTAATAAGAGACATGATTTAGTAAGCCACTCCTGGACATGAGTCAATGCCTCTGTAAGAATAAGCGATACTTCTTGGGAGTCTTTTGTATGTATAAAGATTACTGCTTTTTTGCATATGTTTGTATATTAACATTTTGACATGCATTAAGTAGATCTTGCGTCTCCCTTTAGGGGAAAAAACTACTAATTTAGATTCAATTCAATTTAATTAATTTTTATTTACAACCCGCTATGAGCAAGCATTTGGAGACAGTGGGAAGAAACCTCTGACAGAACCAAGCTCAGGGAGGGGCAGTCATCTGCCGTGACAGGTTGGGGCTGAGGGGAGAGAGACAGGACATGCTATGAAAAAGAGCCAGAGATTAATAAAAATTAATGATTATATGCAGACTACTGCATAAACAAAGTAAAAAGAGGTAAATGAAAAGAAATACTCAGTGCATCATGGGAACCCCCCCAGCAGCCTAGGCCTATTGCAGCAAAACTAAGGGATGGTTCAGGGTCACCTGATTTAGCCCTAACAATAAGCTTGATCAAAAAGGTACATTTTAAGAGTAATCTAAAAAATAGAGGGTATCTGTCTCTCAAATCCAAATTGGGAGCTGGTTCCACAGAACTGAAAGCTGAAGGCTCTGCCTCCCATTCTACTCTTAAGTATCCTAGGAACCACAAGTAAGTGAGCAGTCTGAGAGCGAAGTGCTCTATTGGGGTGATATGGTACTATGAGGTCATTGAGATAAGATGGGGCCTGATTATTCAAGACCTTGTATGTGAGGAGAGGAATTTTAAATTCAATTCTGGAAGTAACAGAGAGCCAATAAAGAAAAGCCAATATGGGAGAAATATGCTCTCTCTTTCTAGTCCCTATCAGTACTCTAGCTGCAGCATTCTGAATCAGCTAAAAGCTTTTCAGGGAGCTTTTAAGACAGCCTGATAATAATGAATTACAAAAGTCCAGCCCAGAAGTAAAAAAAAAAAGAATGAATTAGCTTTTCAGCGTCACTCTGAGAAAGGATGTTTCTAATTTTAGAAATACTACACAAATGCAAAAAAAACCATCCTGCATAATTTTATTTAATATGTGCAGTGAAGAACATATCCTGGTCAAAAATGACTCCAAGATTTCTCACAAGATAATGCCACCCACGCTAAGTATCTGGTTAGACACCATATTTCTAAGGTTTGTGAGGCTGAGCACAAGAACTTCAGTTTTATCTGAATTTAGAAGCAGGAAATTGGAGGCCTTAATGTCTTTAAGACATTCTTGCAGTTTAACTAATTGATCTGTGTCATCTGGCTTCATGATAGATAAAGCTGGGTATCATCTGCATAACAATGAAAATGTATGCAATGCTTTCTAATAATACTGCCTAGGGGAAGCATGTATAGTGTAAATAAAATTGGTCCTAGCACAGAACCCTGTGGAAGTCCATAATTAACCTTAGTGCATGAAGAAGGCTCACCATTTAAATCAACAAATTGGAGTCTAGTAGATAAATATGACTCAAACCAGGCAGCACGGTGGAACGGTGGTTAGCACTGCTGCCTCACAGTCAGAATATCATCTGGGAGGCCTGGGTCCGATTCCACCTTGGCCTGGGCCCCTCTCTCTGTGTGGAGTTTGCATGTTCTCCCAGTGTCTGCGTGGGTTTTCTCCAGGTACTCCGGTTTCCTCCCACAGTCCAAAGACATGCACTTACTGGGGTTAGGTTAGGGTTAGGCCACTCTAAATTGCCCATAGGTGTGAATGTAAGTATAGATGGTTGTCTGTCTTTCTGTGTTGGCCCTGCGACAGGCTGGCGACCTGTCCAGGGTGTATCCTGCCTCTCACCCTATGTCAGCTGGGATATGCTCCAACCCCCCGCGACCCTGGATGGATGATTCAAACCACTGCAGCACAGTACCTTTAAAACCTATGGCATGCTTTAATCTCTGTACTAAAATGTTATGATCAGCAGTATTGAAAGCTGCACCAAGGTCCAACAGGACAAGAACAGAGATAAGTCCACTGTCAGAGGCTGTAAGAAGATCATTTGTAACCTTCACTAATGCTGTTTCTGTAATGTGATGAATTCTGAAACCTGACTGAAACTCTTCAAATAAACCGTTCCTCTGCAGATGATCAGTTAG
>JASGAU010122140.1:0-16160 GCA_030220045.1 Australoheros facetus
GCCCACCATCAATAAACTAAAAAAAAAAAAGGAAGAAGAAAGCAGCACAAACGCTAGTTTTAACGGCACAAACCAGCACAAACGAAGCACTAAAAAAGTAAAGCCACTCTGGTTTGTTTTGGAGCATGATGGGGGGACGGTGACCTTTGGATGACCTAAAAAATAATTTTTAATAACTCAAAAACGAAAGCAGCACAAACGCCAGTTTTAACGGCACAAACCAGATTAAAAACGGAGCACTAACCGTTCAGTCTATTTGTTGTGATTTTTCACGTGGGTGGGGTGTCAGCTTCACTCAGCTCTAGAAGCTTCCAAGAATAAAATCCGGAGTTGGAGTGAGCAGAACGGGTCCCCTTTAATAAGGTTACATAAATGACTTCCTGAGTGACTCACACTAAAAACAACAAGAAGCAGCATCAACAACACCGAGATAAACAGTTCAAACTGTTTATAAACAACTAATGATAAAGTATAAACTTTCTTTGTTTAGAAACGATAATAAATGAAATATTTGCAGGCTCTGTGTCTTACTGAGCTCCTCGGGGGTTTCTGACGATTACCTGGCAGACGGGCCACACCCAGCATGCACCTGCTGCAGCCTGGTGGCCGTGTTTGACTTGGAGCCCTCGGTGTGCACATGGATGGTGTGCTGGCAGCGATTAATTAGAGGGAGACAGCCGTTTCTTTAAACCTATGCCAAGCTAAGGCCTCACAATGTGCCTCCCTTTATTCTGTGCTGCCTGTTTGGTACAGTTCACATCCTGACAGCCCGTGCCAGGTCGCCTGTAAGTCTGGGAGGAGATGTTTCACTTCCATCAGATGAGAAACACTGAAGCATAATTCAAGAAACTTAATATATTTTGTTGTTTTAAGGAAAATAACAGCTGTTCCTTCCTGTGACCACCACCAGGAGCACAGCTGCACAACACCTCCAACAATCAAGGGTCAGAGGTCACAGAACCAGACACTTCAATCATCAGAGGTGGAGCTGAGATGGTGAATCAAACCACAGGATGTAAAGAAAGAACTGATTACACCATGATTGTTGTGAAATTCATGGTGATGTTGCGCTGAGGTGGGTCAGTTATCAAAGTGACTCGTGCAGCTTTTTCACACCTCAGCTGACGCTTCTCCTGCACAACATCAGCCCCATTCCTGCTCCAATCATCACCAGGTGACGATGATACAATAGTGATAAACAAAATGCAACAGTGCTGCCAATCAGCCGAGAGGAACGCTGCAGGAAGTCACGAATCTGGTGGTTTAGCGGACAGAGGGGAAAAATAAACATTTTAATTTGAGTGTATTTTTCTGAGACTGATCTGGGTGCTGCTGTTCATTTCTGACGTGACGGCTGAAACGGTAAACGTTGGTGTGGCAGATCGAAGGGAAACTAACGATTATTGATGAGGAATTCTTGGTGTGCGTTCTGTGTGCAGTAGCTGCGAGTCCAGCTGTGTAAAAGTGATGCAGCAGCTTGACTCAGAATCAAGTACAAAAACATTTGGATATTTTCTGCATCCCCAGCTGACTGCATGCTCATTTCAGTGATTGTGAGATGCACGGTTTGCACCCCTCAGAGCTGGGCTTCACTCATGACCTCGGTGAGGTACGGCTCAGCAAGGCGCACGTATAAAACATCTTCCCTGACAGAGACTCCACCCAGCATTTAAAACATGCTGAAAACAAAAGAACCAGAGAAAACATGAACATAACCTGCTCCCATTAAGGCTGCGTTCACCCTGCCAGGTACAGAGAGCCACACAAGGCTCTGACTAAGCTCGGTATAGCTCGTTAGGCCATTAGTCTGCTTTTGTAGGACACCCGCCGGACTGAAATGAGCCAAACAGGTTCTGCTGGTTTCTGAAGATGAGACAGATGAGGCTGCTGCGAGGAAAAGGTTGGGTCTAATGAGTGACATCATCAGCACATTTCCTAATATAGTCCTGACACTCCTGAATCTACTCCAATCTACTCAGAGGAGCTACTGCTAACCCTGCTGAGAGGCAAACCCTGAGCTCCACTTCATGCAGAGGAGGCAGCTGCTGTATTTTCTGAGCAGGAAATCCTCCCAGCTGAGTGTAAGCAGCACGTCACTGCGGTGGAAGAGAGAGGAGAGCGTCTCCTGACTGAGACTTTCCCCTGACTCATCAGTCCTGAGCTGCAGGAGAGGACGGAGGGAAAAAGTAAAGCAGGAGATAATTACCCAGGATGCTGTGGACGCGAACAGAGAGCTGAGTCCTTAGAATCACGATGGGCTTCTTTCCTTTCCTGTGGAAAATAAGAAACAATCACAACTCAGCCCAGAGAGTTCAGGGGTCACAGCTTCCTAACAGACTGGATTAACTTAGTTTAATCAAATTACTGTGATAGAGACACACACACACACACACACACACACACACACACTGGGAGAGCACTGGATGAGCACAGAAGCAGACGTAGAATCTCCAAAGGAAATAAAGGCTTTTTAAACCTTATTGTGGGAAAAGAAGTGGGTTTTATCAGATTTGATTTCATGTTCAGGTGACCAACAAAACTAAATTCTAACTAAAACTAATTCTGACAAAGCTCAAATTAACTGCAGCGTGTCGGGATAATCCGTCATCACGTCACATACAGACTGTGGGCAGAAAGCTGTGAGGTGATCCCAGAACAGCTCGGTTTCCACATACGGCGCTGCAGTCAGACCGCTGAGTACGGAAAGAACGACAGCATGGAGGTACGGAAAGAATGAGAGCGAGAGAGGAGGAGAGGCAGGAGGAGGACAAATGTAAAGGTGGCTGCTTTTCTGCAGGATAATTACTGCTTATTATTTTTGGCTTTTTCATAAATATACTGGCAGCACGGTGGCGCGGTGGTTAGCACTGCTGCCTCACAGAATACTATCTGGGAGGACCGGGTTCGATTCCACCCAGGCCCCTCCCTCTCTCTGTGTGGAGTTTGCATGTTCTCCCCGTGTCTGCGTGGGTTTCCTCCCACAGTCCAAAGACATGCACCTACTGGGGTTAGGTTAACTGGCTACTCTAAATTGCCCATAGGTGTGGATGTGAGTGTGGATGTTGTCTGTCTTTCTGTGTTGGCCCTGTGACAGCCTGGTGACCTGTACAGGGTGTACCCTGCCTCTCGCTCTATGTCAGCTGGGATAGGCTCCAGCCCCCCCCCAGGACCCTGAACAGGAGAAGTGGATGGATAGATAAATGTACTCTTTTAGAAGCTTACTTTCATTTTATTTCTACTCTTTTTTTTTTAGTCCTTTTATTATTATTTTGATCATTTATATTTTTATTTGACATTAATTAAGTGATTCCTTTATTCAATCCATCCTCTTCCGCTTATCCGGGCCGGGTCGCGGGGGGCAGCAGCCTGAGGCAAGGACGCCCTTGTAAAAGATTTGAAATCTCAGGGAGATTTTCCCCTCCCTCAGCGAGACCTCCCTCCTCCAGCTCGTCTGGGAGGGACCCCTGGGGCGTTCCCAGGCCAGCGCTTCCTGGGTCTGCCCCGGGGCCTCCTCCCAGTGGGACGTGCCCAGACCACGCAAGAGGCGCCAGGAGGCATCCTAGTCAGATGCCTGAACCACCCCAACTGGCTCCTTTCGATGTCGAGGAGCAGCGGCTCTACTTTGAAGCGCTCCGTCAATCACCACCTCATCGTGGTGGAGGGGTCTGTGTGTCCCAGTGATCCCAGGAGCTATGTTGTCCAGGGGCTTTGCCCCTTGGTAGGGTCTCCCACGGCAAACTGGTCCTGGGTGAGAGGCCAGACAAAGAGCGGTTCAGAAGAGCCACCAGGGGAACCGTTAACCGTGCCAGGATAGGGTTACTGGGGCCCCACCCTGGAGCCAGGCCTGGGGAGGGAGCTCGAGGGAGAGCATCTGGTTGCTGGGCATTAGCCCGTGATGCCCAGCCGGGCGCAGCCCAAAGAGAAGACGTGGACCCGCCCTCCTGTAGGCCACGTGTCGTAGGGGTCGGGTGGAGTGTGTGTTGGGTGGAGGCCCTGGGAGAACCAATCCCCAGCTACTGAGACTGGCCTTTATTCTATTTTGATGTAATTATTACCCTGATTAATATTATTTTAAGTAACGGCGGCATGCTCACATGTGGAAGCTTGTTATCATCCATGAAAGAAAAAAAATCCATGAATCAAAATTTTGAGTTAATAACTCAAAATTTTAAGAAACATTTTGAGTTATTAACTTTAAATTTTGAAGTAGCTCTACCAATCGGTAAGCTCTGAAGGACGTTTTGAATTTCATGAACTCTAAATTTTGAGTTGGCATTTTTTAGTATTTTTTCAGTGGTGGAAACGAATACTTGTGTAACTGAACCACATCATTTGTTTTAGGAAAAACGTGCTGCTCCTTTCTTTTTTTAACTCAGCCTTTTCCCACAACATTATTTCTTATTTGAATCTTTTGGTATCTTCCAGGCTGTCGGTGTTGGGGGAAGGAGGGTGGGGGTGCATCACTTGTTTGTTGGGAGGATCGGGGGGGGGTCCAGTCTGGCTGTTTCTGTGTGTTTGTGGGGTTACAAGGACAGCCCGTCTTTGCATGACGTGTTTGGCTGCTGCATTAATGACTCACTTGTAAAAATACATACTAAAAATAGACCATTGGCAGGAAACACACGTGGAGTCATTCTCTCACACACACACACACACACACACACACACACACACACACACACACACACACACACACTAAAGTTTTTCTTACGCCACATCTTCATAGAAGCTCTCCAGCTCGTCTCGCTGCTCAGCCAAAGAAGAGTCCAGGTCCAGATAGTTTCCACTCGGAGACAACTGGAGGGTGCAGTCCTCCAGCTGATGTGCGCACACACACACAGAGACACACACACACGTCAGAGAGGTGATCAGCTGTAATAATTACTGAACCATAACAAAGCTCAGCTGCAGATGTGTGTGAAAGGTCGCTGCTGTCGGTAAAAACGATCCTGCAGCAACAAACAAAACCGACTCGACCGGTTTAACCGAGGAGCTTCTCGGATCTTTGTCTGTAAACTCATGTGGTAGAAAATAATCCGGCCCGGATATCTGCTGATCTGCATGAGTCCCACACTAAAGCCGCACCCAGATCTCTAACCCTAACCCTTCAACCGGAGCACATTTTGATATTTGGGCACATTCACAGCAGATACACCCAGATGGTCTAACCTGGAACAATCCTCCTTTATTAGCAGCTTTGCTCCAGAACGCAGAAATTTAAAGGTGACAACTTCATTGAACTGATCAGGAGCAGTTTCTCTGGACCGATTCATCCATTTATGACACTCTGCAGCGCAGCAGCAGCAAAGCTCCTACAGTAGATTCACTCAGTATCATCCTCAGATCCATGTCCTCCTGTTTCACACAGAAATCCATTATACTCTCGCTGTGCATTAATGTAACAGATGACATGTTTACATTCAGCAGCAGCAGAAAACACTTGACTGTAACATGAAGATTAGAAACGCGACCCTTCCAGCTGATTTTACTGAGTTTGCATATGTAAATAATCTGGTTTCTGCACAATAAAGACAAAGGAAAATTATCAAGATTATACCAGCCACTTCTAGCATAAAGGGCCTTTAGATGCCCATTGTTGTGAATTACTGATCTATAAATACAGTACAATTATTAGAAGAAGGTGCACCAACATTATTCAGCAGAAGGAATCTCAGTGATCCAAACCCGGCTCATAGGAGCATAACTGAGGATGGGTCAGGGGCATCAGATCATCACAGCCTGATAGCTGAGGCTGCACCAATGACAAGTAAGCCTGCAGTCTGAGAGCTCTGCAGGGATAATATGCGATGGGACCTGACCATTCAGGAGCAGTCTGACATCATCACTGTGAGACAGCAGCCCTACATATTTAATGTGAAAACGATGCGGCTGCTCACAGAGTTAGACACCACGTTTCTGAGGTTTTTAAGAATGACTGCAGTATTACAGCTCATCCAGGCCTTCGTGTCATGTCTGCTGCAGTTTAACTAATTGATGTGTGCATCGGTTTGATTGGATAAAAGTAACTCAGGGTTCTAGCCAGAAATTCTTTTCAGCACCCCCTCTCCTTTCCGAGGAGCGGGGGAGATGCTAATGCTAACCGCTAAATGCCCCTGCTTGTTAACTAAGTGACGGGGCCAACATATGTAACCAGAAAGCACCTCTGAAGCCTGGGCAGTGATCAGTCTTTGTGGACGTGTAGTTACATGTCTGGTTAGGTTCAGAGAGGATTCTCAGTTATGTCAGAAGGACCGACACAGAAATCAGGCCTTATTAGATCAATTGATTACTCCAATTAAAATCGGATAAATAATTTTTCGTATTAACAGTTCATCTGCATGTTTTAACTTCCGTACTGCAGATGTTTCTCTGTGTGAAACAAACAGGGTGGATGGAGCAGCTACAAAGTTCTATTCTTCATGTTGCTCCAGCTGTTTCCCGGTCGCTCCACCTGAGCTCACCGTCTCCGTAGGCTCCGCCTCTTTGTGCTTGGCAGACAGACTGCACCTAAAACAGGTGCAGTTGTTTTTGTTGAGAAACTGGGGGCTGAATGAGATTACTGTTGTAATGCTTTTTATTCACAAGCATCCTCCAAATTATGTTTCTACTGCAGCTCTATTTTTAGTGCTAATCAGGGATTAAAGCATAAAAAACATTTTGACCCCCTCGGCACTGACGGGGGGGGGCTTCCGGCACCAATGGCAGCCCCCCCCAAGCAAACTGTGGTCCATTAAGGTGGCTACAGCTGAAGTAAAGAAAAAAAAATAACAGCTTAAGTTCTCTGCACAGCCGGGCACACAAACTCACAGCACAGAGCAGTGGGGGGGCGTGGAAAAACTGGTCAGCGATCCACTCGTGTTAAAGGGTTGTTTTCTCCAAATCAAGGGGATGGTAGCAGATCAGGCGTGCACACTGTGAATGAAACTGTCCGTGCTCTGTGGTAGACTGCCAATCGCGGTGAAATAACAAACCGAACCCAACACATCAAACTTTCTGCACCTTCTGCAGCACGCAACAGCGGATCAGCCGGCTTTGTGTCTACTTATAACCATCCTGCTCAGCCAGCTGTGGTCAGGTATGAACGTGGAATAATCAATAATCACACAAATCTGACCTGCTTTAAGGCTAGACCTGCAGAGCCACATTCTTCTCCTCCACCAACACAAACCCTCCCTGTCAGACTGAGGCTGCACAGAGGAGGTGGAGGAGGCTCACCTCCACATTTTCAGCTGATGGTGTAACTGCAGGTCATTCATGATTTACTTTTCTCACCACAGTTTTCAGTAAGAATTTACAGACGAGCTGTAAGTGAAATCAACGAGTTTTCAGGTCAGCTGACTTTAAATCCAGCAGTGAAAACGAGTCCCATTTGAACCACAGATAAATGCAGTGAGCCATAAATGAGCCATTCTCTATCTTGTTTTCAGAATCATTACAAATCATATAAGAAAGTTACCACAAATGTGTGGGGGTCACGGCTGCACAGTTAATCCCGATTCTGAGAACGCGTGCTCCGCCAATAAAATGCAAAGCAAAGTCAAATCAAGCGCTCCCTAAATTAGTGCCTGACGATGTGCCTGCATGTGCCAATCAATCTGAGGTTTCCAGGGCCAGCCTGGATCAGTGACAACACATTAACAGACAGACAACATCGGCTCAGACGTCCATGAAGACGAGCCTCTGCGGCCCGACGGCGTATCCACGCAGCTCACAGAGAGCACTGCAGGAAACGGTCACCTTATTACATTTTATCCTCAGTTATTTTTACAGAAGCTCACATCTGTCGAGCTTTATTCACATCCATCGTGCAGGTGAATCGTGAATGCAGAGTTTATCATTTGCTTCTGGGAGAATAAACACCTTATTTGTCTGCAAAGCAGAGTTAATTAACAGCAAAGCACCTTCATCAGAAGTGAAAGCAGTGCCCCGATAAGCTTTATTACAGCTGCGGGCTGGGCTGATGGAGCATTTCCAGTAATGATGCTGCTCTGATGTGGAGGATCTTCTGTTGTGTGCAACATGCATGAAAGGTCAGACGGAGTCAGCTGACAGCTTCATGCACAAACACTGCTGCTAATTCACTTTGATCCTATTTAAAGCTCACTGTGGGTATCAGTCTGTGTTTGTGCAACTGCTGCCTTCAAATTTTAGGAAGGAAAAGTTCAGTTCTTATCGACACGCTGCTCTTAGTATTACATCCGCCTGTGCATCCATCTGAGCTTATCTCCTGTTTACAGGTCCCACCCTTTTCCTCCAGAAATCAGCCCGTGCAGCAGGAGGACCCAAGAAAAGCAGCTTCATGCAGAAGAGCAGATGTAATGTCTCCGTACCACTTTAATCATCTCACCGAATCTATCAAGCAGGCGGGGGGCTGCCTCTGGTCGAGCCCTGGGGCAAGATGAGAACAATTATGGGGGGGGTCAGTGGAGGAATGTAATCTATAGGGACCAGCGTTCCCTGGCGCTTATCTGATGCTCGAAATTCCAGCCAGGCTCCGACCGCCTCGGGAAGGCTGCTGTCAGGATCACGTGACGGCCATGAGAAATGGGAGCTCGCAGGGAAACAGATGAAACATGAAACGCTGTGTTTCTGCAGCTTGTTTAGAACGTGTTCAAACAGGAACTGCTGAGTAATGATTGCTTCATCCTTCCTTTAATAACCAGAGGAAAAATGTGCCTATTTGACACAGATACGACTTCTTTAAGACGTCAAATAATAAAAAGATTAAAAAGATTCTGCTGAGACAATAAAAAAATCATTATCAGACAGCTCAGACTGACATGCCTCATATTGCTGCTGCTTTATTTTGTGCACAGCTGCTGTAACTTCTCATCACTGCTGCATGCTTGTGGTCACCGCAGCCTGACTGTTGCCCAAAGCTGCACAGCTCCATTTCTTCTAGGAGCATGGAGGGACACGTGAGAGGCTTTTCAGCTGGAACAAGCGTGGTTCTGGACTCACCAAAGACTCTGAGAGCCTCCACCAGCTTCTGGAAGTCATGGCTCCCATTTTCCTGTGTGCAGCTGTGACCTCGGTAGCTCAAACGCTGACGTTCCACATGCTGGAAAAGCTTGAAAGCTGGAAATTTGTCCTGGAAAACTACTTGTGCATTTAGAGCAGCAGGGCCAAGACAGATGAGGGAAGCATGAGAGTCATCATCAGTAAATTACTCTTACTGGATGGACTAACCGTTCACAGCACACAGCTTCTGATGGGCCATCGCCATCCTCTGGAGTTCCTGTTAAAGCCGTTTCCACTGAGGACCACCGACCCGAAAAACTTACCCCCAATTTAATGTCAAAGGGCATTTTTATTTCATTTCTTTATCAACCAAAAGCCTGAAGAAACGTTTGGATCTTTGAACAAAGGACTAAAAGTTCCGCAGGGTTTCATGGCAGCTTCTTTTGTGTGTTACAAAAAGGAGCTTAATTTATTTACACCAGATCAATAAATTAAGCTCCAGGAAAGAGTTTTACCTCCCAATGAGTCCTGACTTTCTTTCATGAGCAGCAGGATTCTGCAGGGCCGAGTCATTACACAAGGATTCCTCTGACGGGTGAAAAGGTCCACATGGACTGACTGAGCTGTGACAGTGAAGAATAAATCCAGGGGGCATCAGACGCTGTGGCCGGCTCGCTCTGGCTTTGTGCTGCTGCGTGAAAATGCTGCAGCTTTAAAAAGGTACTTACTGCAAATACAAGCGTTCAAAAAATGTTTTAAAACCTTTCAAAATTAAACTATTGTGAGAACGTAACAAAAAAAAGGTCATTTTATGTGCACGACTGTACTTTTGTGTAACACCACTTTTACCACAAGGCGGTACAATGAGTGCACCTTAACCAGGTGTGTGATTGAGAACACAGGCAGGTGACAAAAGGCTCAAGGTAATGATTTTAGGCGTAAAAGGAAATGATACAAGTCAAACAGCAGATCCCGTCTGAACAGATTTCAACACTGGTAACCAAAACACTTCCTGATAGTGAAAGCACAGTCTAATTACAGGCTGAAGGAAAGCTTTAAAACAGCCTTTAAGTCTCTGATCTTCAGGAAGCTTCGGGGAGTTTTAGTCCATGTGGAATAGAAACCTTTAGTTTGTGAGATCAGACTCGTCTGCAGTCACAAAAACGGTTAAACATGACAGAAATCGCTGCTCTGGGGTCAGCCTGCGAGCGGCCACAGCTTCATCACGCCTTCATCACAGCTGATCTTGACTGAAGCACAGAGTGGGTCCTAATGTCACAGATCCTGACACGTAGGTTTAAGGATGAAGCCCTCAGAGAACAGACGGGGTTTTTGTCAGTGATGTTGTGTAATCACTTTATCTTGGAGTGTGTACTTCAGCCTCTATGATAACTGTGCGCTTTCATAAAAAATAACTGCAGTGTGACAGCGCGCTGACATAATGCTGAGTGAGCCTGAGTGACAGGACGCTGCAGTCACTTCCTGTTTGGAAAAACAGGCTCCTTAGCACAAAGCAGCATCATTAGTCAGCCAAGCAACAGGAAACAGGAGCTCAGAGCTTATTCCGCTTTTCCAAACAGCGACGCATGAAACTCAGCACCTCCAGCCCGTGTGCAGCTCTGACAGGACGGATCACTGTGGAGAGACTCTACGTACAAACACGTTTAAAGGGCAGCGACACTCCTCGCTCTTCAGCTTTACTTATACCGACCTGTTCACCCTGTGAGCAGCACCAGGCGACAGAGGGGAGGAGGAACTCCCTTTGAACATTAAGAGACCTCAGGCAGAGCCGGGCACGGGGGGGTATCTATCAGGCTGGGGGGGGGAGGAGGAAACTGGGAGCTGGTTCCACAGAAGAGGGGCCTGAAAGCCGAAGGCTCTGCCTCCCAGTCTGCTCTTAGGAACCACAAGTAAGCCAGCAGTCTGAGAGCCAAGTGCTCTATTAGGGTGATCTAAGGTCTCTATAATTTGATAGGGGAAGAGGGAAATACTGAAGTCTTACTGCACTGCATTTATTCCATAGGAGTAAATTACATCCACGATTCATATAAGAATCTATAAATAACAGAACTTTAAAAAATACACCAATCAAGCAGAACCTTAAAACCACTGACATGTTAAATAAACATCTCTTTCCAATGCAAGTGTTGGGTTCTGCCATTGATGTGGATGTTGCTGTGAGGACCACCATCCACCCGATCATGGCTCCAAACAGCCTGAGCAGGACGGCGCTCTGCCACACCGATCTCAGAGTCAGGGAGCCTTTCTGGGCGACTCCTTCACAGCGTTTAGAGAACGAAGACTAAATGAAAGTGATGGAAGTCCTGAAGCAGTGATGGTTCCCCCTGTGGGGACGCTCAAGGGTTTGAGCTGCTCCCTTAAACCTCTCAGGTGTCCCCAGATTACACCTGGAGAGCCAGCCTTCAGTTTTAGTTTCTTATTTCAGATTCTTCACTTTGTTTTCTTACACTTCAAACTGCATTTATTTAGTTTATAATATTTTAATCTTTTACCCACTGTTTGAAGGCACATTATAGAGTTTTATACGTTCATTAAATACTTCAGTGATGCTGCAGTTATTGATTAAGTTCTGATCGACAGGAAAAGTGGACTTAGGAACAAATAATCAGAAGCAGCCACAGAAAAAGTTCTCATCTGAAAAATCTGATAGAGCCTCAATAAACGAGGATCAATAAAGCCGATCCTTCTGTACTCAATAGAAATGAGAGCTGCTGCGGAGGTGTGCCCTGATTCAAACTGCCCGGATTTCACTGAATCGTCTCTGAGACTTTGAGCTCTTCGTTTTCTCCGTCACTACATTTTAAAGCTTATTTCCACGCTTTGCTGTAAAGCGTTTAAAGCTCCGGGCAGGTTAAGCAGGTAGTCCGTCGGTGACCCACCTTCAGCGGCGCCTGCAGCAGCTTGTGGATCCCGGCAATCTGCTCGCTGAGCGGCAGGTTCTCCTCCAGGTCCACCGTCGGAGGTCTCCGCGGTTCGGGGAAGTTTGTGCAGACAAACGGATCCGAGTCCTCCAGGTACTGGACCCGGCAGAGGATGGAGGCCATGGCCGTGCGACCGCGACCCGACTGCGGCTAAAAAAAAGTGCGAGCTGTCGGTGTGTGTCCGTCCTCCGCTGGAAGGACTTTTAAATGAGGAGAAAGTTTCCAGCTCCGGAAATAAAGCTGCCGGCAGCGCCTGCGCGCGCACTTCCGGCGCTTTCAAAGTAAAACAAACGCTTTCCCAACAAATTCCCAACAGGGCACCTTTCTGAGGAGGAGATGGTATTTATTTCTTATTCTATCACATCTGTATCAGGTTATACATGATATTTCTTTCTAAATGTATATGAGGTACCTCATACAGCTGAGCTCAGCCGACCAAAGGCCCCAATAACCCCCTCGGAGCTTCTCGTGTCAATCAAGCAGTTTTTAAAAGATTTTTATGAAGCCACGTTCTGCGACAGCACCTGAGTCCATGACAAATCTTCCTAAGAGGACAATAAAGTATATTGTATATACGTGTGTGCATACATATAAACATGCATAACTAGTCAAACTGCCACAGTCAGGGCTGATGGACGGTTGCTGCTAATCCAGGTTTGCTAGACACTTCTATTTTGTAGCAGCACCATCCTGCAATCAGGTTCAATACTGGTTAACAAACAAGCAAACAGATAATATGTCTCTCTTCTTCTTTGCTCTCCTTGAGTAAAGGATGTTGCTGTAAAGCAAAGCTGCTGTGTCTCACAGTGGCCGGTGGTGGTGTGTGTGTATCTGGACATGCCTGTGTGTGCTTTCAGGACACGGCACTGAGCCGACCCATCAGGAATGACGTATGCTGATGCCTGCATGTAAATATGACTTTTATTTTATGGTCCAAAATGAGCAGATCTATGAAAACACTGTGATGCTACTGAGGTCTGAACTTCTCGGCTCTCATGAGGACAACCAGCTTGTTGTTCAGCAGCGCCCTCTGGTGGCGGACTGACTGCAGTACAAAAGCTTTCACTCGGTTTTGGCTCCTGTTTGTTTTTTGCCCCACAGCTGAAAGAGTGATGCTAAAAATATTAGTGTTAAAAACAAACAGTGCAATCAGACAGAAAAGGCTCCTCGATACTGACGTGAAACCTCAGTGAAGGTCATCAAAACACATGACTGCAAATACATGACTGTTCAAGAGTACAGGAAAAGCCATCATAAAAATGTGAAATTTAGCATAAAAACAAACAAACAAACATAAAAACTTTTTTCTGCTGAAGTTAATCCAAATACAATGATGCACATTTGACATATGTACACTGCCCTTTACAATCAGACATCTAAAGCATAATATGAGGATTATCTGTGGCGGAGTTCACATCAGTTTTCTGCACTTGTTCCTCGGTCAGTAACCGCTGGATGAAGCTCTGCTCTGCACCTCCCACTAACACAGGCAGAGTGTCTCCGCCCACAACATGCTGCTGCTCCCACCTGTGTGGATCATCAGGTCACAGCTTCTCCACAGCATCGCCCTGTTTACCAAAATGGCAGCCATCTGTGGAGAGAAGAGGAAACTCTGTATGAGTGTTTACAGAGACTCATCATCAGCTGTGAGTGATGCAGCACGTCCAGCATGAAGTGCAGCAGGGACCTCAGCCAGAGCGGCCGTGCAGCGATCCAGCTTTCTCTCTGCTCTTCACGTTAACGTGACCACGCTCAGCTCGAAGCTCACAGACCTGCAGATGCTTTTAGCATCAAGTCTGTTTCACCTGCTCAGAGTTCTCGAGGCTTCATTACTGCTTTAGTGAGAGACGGATATATGAATACGACGACTGCATTTGAGCAGATCTGATCTCAGACAACATGGAGTGACGGTTTCTGAAATACAAGCCAGCGATTTGCAGGCTTTGGCAGACTGATCTCAGACCTGTGACCAAATGACAGTTAGTTTGCTTAGTTGCCCTTTCTGATTGAATCTGATTGGCTGAATGAGGTCTCTCTCTTTGTGAAGTCTGTCTTCACTCTCAGAGGATCCAGGACCTGAGAAGCCTGCATAGTTACAGGAAACACTTACAGGATCTGTCCTTTGACACTGTGTTTAGTTACAACACTGTCCAGAGTGGCACTGACTGACTCACCTCAGAGTCTCCAGTCTAAAGTGTGGACTCTTCACAAGCTCAAAGAGCTGCTGCACTCCTGTACTCTGCAGCTTGTTTCCTCTCAGGTCCAGCTCTCTCAGATGGGAGGGATTGGACTGCAGAGCTGAACTCAGAGAAGTACAGATGATTTCTTCGGAGCTACACCAGTGCAATCTGAAAGAAAATAAAACTATAAAATTATTCAGTCACACGAGGGTTCTCTGAAGGTGTCATGTTTTTTGGCTGCAAACATATTTGTCCCTGTTTTTTCCACTTTCTTCATTCCTTCACATCCATTCCGACAGTTTCAGCAGTTTCCCTCCAGGAATTTGCTGACATTTGTGAGTCCTTATACTGATGCTTTGATTATTATTCCTGATTGTTATTCCCTGACTGATAAAGTAGCCGGAAACGCACAGACTAAACAGATTAATCACAGCGTTGCGGCTGCGCGGACCCGACGAGTAGTCACGTTTCTCCAGAGGTGAACGTCAGGTTACGTCGATTCAGAGTGACTCTGCCGCTTTCTCGTGCACACGCACGCACACAGCTTCCCGACGGCGCTCCCAGCTTAAACTCGGAGAGCGGAAAAATGACCTGAACAAGGCTTTTAAACAAAATGACAAACAAGAAAAGAAAGCTCATTTTATCTATAATTTCAGTTAGTTTTAGTTCGTTTTTAAACTCACAATATAGTTTTAGTTAGTTATCGTTTTTTCCTTTTAATTGTAGTTTTTTTTTTATTTCAGTTAATGAAATAATTTTTCAATTTCAATTTTTTTCAATTTTAGTTTTCGTTGTTTCGTTCGTTTTCGTTAACTGTAATAACCCTGGCGTCTTCTTATCAAATTAAACACAAGAACTCAAGAAGGTCGTGGCTGCTGATTCGTCGCCATCTTTGTCTCTGTTCTCCTCTCAGCTGTAAGCAGCCACAGAGAGGACTACAGGTTTACAGAAAACGCTGAATGTCCAGTGCTGCTGAAACAGGATGGACCGACGCCAACCTTCTACTCACCTCAGAGTCTCCAGTCTACAATGTGGACTCTTCACAAGCTTAGACAGCTGCTTCACTCCACAATCCTCCAGCTTGTTGTGACCCAGGTCCAGATACTTCAGATGGGAGGGGTTGGACTTCAGAGCTGAGCCCAGAGAAGAACAGCTGATCTCTGACAAGCTGCAGCCCCTCAATCTGAATAAAGAATCACATGTGGAGATAAAACAGCTGAAGATCCAATCAGATGTGTTTTAACAGTACTTTTCATAATCAACAAGCTTTTATCTAAAATGATTTAAGGGGCTTTTTGTTATTATCGGTATCTTGTTACACACATCACCACCAATTTATGCCCTTATATAATGATAATGATAAGACAACTGTAACAGAAAGTGAATAAACTGACCTCAAAGTTTCAAGCCTACAGTGTGGACTCTCCACAAGATTAGCAAGCTTTTTCACTCCTGAATCCTGCAGCGAGTTGTCACCAAGGTCCAGATGTTTCAGATGGGAGGGGTTGGACTTCAGAGCTGAGACCAGAAAGACGACGCTCATCTCTGACAGGCTGCAGCTCCGTAACCTGAAGAAACAATATAGATTAGATTCAACTCATTGTCATTGTGCACACAACAAAATGATTGTTCCAGATCACTCATCCAGAGACGAGCATCCACGGTCATGCAGCCAGAGACCAGCGCTACCATTAGGCAATGTGGTTTAAGTGTCTTGCCCAAGGACACAACAGGGACAGGGGCTCGAACCTGCAACCTTTCGGCTGCAAGGCGAGCGCCTAACCACTGCGCCACTGCCACTATCAGAAGAAAGAAGGTTTAGAAGAAAAACAATGAATGACCTAGTTGAGGATTTTTCTTCTCATATGAAGTTTTTAGTCCTTAGAAGAAGACTTTATTTGTCATTATATGTAAACATATAACGAAATTTGCGTTCCAGAACACCCATCCAAGAGAAATACAAACACAGAAACAAACGGGGGGGGGCAGGTGTCTGAGGTCATGCAGCCGTTTTACCGGCGCTACCTTTAGCAGGAAAACAGAAAGAGATACACTGGGATAGGTAGGTTCAAAAACA
>JASGAU010122286.1:0-11640 GCA_030220045.1 Australoheros facetus
TATATATATATATACCCCTGTGTGTGTGTGTGTGTGACGCCTCATTCGGCCAATCATGTTAAGAAGTAGGTTTTCAAGAGCCAGTAATAACCAGAGGGCGTCCTGTAGCCTCTCCGAGGGGAGAGAAGCTAGAGAATTGAGGCTCCAGCATAGCACGAACAGTTTAGAAACAATCTGAAATTAGGAAAAAAAGCTATTTATTAACTGATTAAATCGTGTTTTAGACTGCTTTTTGGTAGCGGATCTGTTCTGACCCAAAGTGCAGCCGTGACTGGTTCTGATCGCTGGCTTTACAGCAGACAGCTTCTCCCCCCTCTTCCAGGTACTGCCGATACTGCGTACAGCGCAGAATCTTTTAGTGGTATGCAGTACTGGACCGTACCGGCTTACTTTCACCCCTGGATATAAAAGACCACCACACACCACACATTTCTCCTAAAGCCAAACAGAATCACCAGTTTACCTAATACCCATGTCACCAACTGCTAAGAGGAAACCCTAAGTAGAGTTTGCAAAACACAAACCACATACAACAAGACCCCAGCTGACCAGAAGATGAAGCCACAGTGTACAGTACAACAAGGTTGTTATAAGTGCAGATATTGCTACAGGTATAAGGTGGTACAGTCAAAAAGCTCTGCTACTCTTGTGAAATACTAGACTAAACATACTGAAAAATGTCAATTTTGACATGTTCACACTCAAAGTCGGAAACATTAAGCACAAAAGTTGGTGGAGAATCCATCCATCCATCCATCCATCCATCCATCCATCCATTCTCTTCTGCTTATCCGGAGCTGGGTCATGGGGCAGCAGCCTAAGCAGAGAATCCCAGACCTCCCTCTCCCCAACCACCCCAAGGCATTCCCAGACCATCCGAGAGATATAATCTCTCCAGCGTGTCCTGGGTCCTCCCGGTAGGACATGCCCGGAACACCTCACCCAACAGGCGCGCAGGAGGCATCCTAATCAGATTCCTGAGCCACCTCAACTGGCTCTTTTTGATGTTGATGAGCAGCGGTTCTACTTTGAGCCCCTCCCGAATGCCTGCAGTCCTCACCCTACCTCTAAGGGAGAGGCCAGCAACCCTTCAGAGGAAGCTCATTTCTGCCACTTGTATTTGCGATCTCATTCCTTCGGTCACTACCCAAAGCTCATGGCCATAGGTGAGGGTAGGGACAAAGATTGACCAGTAAATCAACAGCTTTGCTTTTACGCTCAGCTCCTTCTTTACAACAGTCCAGTGCAATGGCCACATCACTGCAGATGCAGCCCCAATCCGTATGTCAATCTCCTGCTCCCTTCACCCATCACCCGTGAACAAGACCCAGAGATACTTAAACTCCTCCACTTGGGGCAGCAACTCGTCCCTGAGCCGGAGTGGGCACTCAGTCCTTTTCCGGCTGAGGACCATGGCCTCAGACTTAGAGGTGCCAATTCTCATGCAAGCTGTTTTACACTTGGCTGTGAACCATACCACTGCGTGTTGGAGGCCACCACCTGATGAAGCCAACAGGGCTGCATCATCCACAAAGAGCAGAGACAAGATTCTGAGGCCACCAAGGAGGAAGCTTTCAGCCACTTGGCTATGCCTAGAAATTTTGTCCATAAAAATTATGAACAGAGCAGCTGTGACGAAGTCCAACACCCACAGGAAACGAGTCCAACTTATTACCAGCTCTCACTGCGGCTGTACAGGGACTGAATGGTCACCCCATACTTCCGCAGCACCCCCCGAATGCCTCTCCAAGTCCACAAAACACATGTAGACTGGATCGGCAAACTCCCACACACACTCGAACATCCTCAAGAGGAAGAAGAGCCTGTCCAGCATTCCGCGACCAGGACGAAAACTACATTGCTCCTCTTGAATCTGAGGTTTAACTAATGGACAGACCCTCCTCTGAGGAGTGTGATGCCCCGATAGTTGGGGCACACCCTCCGTCTCCCTTCTTAAATATGTGAACCACCACCTTGGTATGCCGATCAGGTGGGACTGCCCCAGATCGCCATGCGATGTTGCAGAGGCATGTCAACCAAGAAACCCTACAACATCCAAAGACTTCAGGAACTGGGGGTGAATCTCGTCAACCCCAGGGGCCCTGCCACAAAGGAGTTTTTAAACCACCTCAGTGACCTCACCCCCAGTGATGGGACAGTCAACCCCCACATCCCCAGATTCTGCTTCCACTACAAAAGGTGTGTCAGTGGGATTAAGGAGATTCTCAAAGTATTCCTATATTGTCTAGCATGCCTGCTTTTTGAAGGTTTACATTCAACTTTTTGGCCATCCATTTTTAACAAAATGCAGCCATGTGACTTGGGATGATTGGAAGGTTGGTTGTTTGATCCCTGGCTGCTCCAGTCTGCATGCCAAAGTATCTTTGGGCAAGATACTGAACCCACAAGTTGCTCCCGATGTGTTAATCGGAGTGTGAATGTGTGAACAAATGTTAGTTAGAAAACACTTAGATGTAGGAAAAAGTGCTTGAATGAATGGATGAATGAAGACATGTTGTATAAAGTGCTTCAAGTACTTGAGGAAAAAAACTTAAAAAAGAACTGAAAAAATATGGTAACACTGGATAATAACCATCCCTTGTAAATTCAGAGTTAATTAATTCTATTACTTTGAATCAATCCGTCCATCAGTTTTCTTCTGCTTATCTGATTTACTTACCTGTCAAGTCTCCCGTTTTGGCCGAGAAACTCCCGTATTTTAATATAATAATTTTCGAAAGTATTCCTGTGCTGCTCCAAACTGTCTTCTGTCACTAGCCTCTCGAAAAACTGCCACCTGCAGTAGCCTGGGTGGCAGTTCTCACGAGGTTAGTGCCGACAGCCGGAACAAACTGGGAAAAAAAGTGGACCTCGGTCAGTGTTGCCAACTTAGCTACTTTTTTTTTTTTTTTTCAAAAGGCGACTAGTGACAGCAAAATCCTCCACTGTCGCCGTGTTTTGTGGCATCGCCCAGACCTTACTTCGACTCCACCCTCTAACACCCAACCCCCGAATCTCACTTAAACACCAAGCCTGCCTACCCGCTCTCTCTGCTCCCATCCCCGGACCTCACTTCAGCCTTTATCAACCTTTGAGACAGGCGACAGCGAGTTTTCTTACACAAGTTGGCAACAGGGGCCCAGATAAAGGAGGGTTGAATGTAGCTAGCAGTCGCACCCCACAGTGTTTTCCTTAAATTTGATATTCTAACATTAAACAATACGGAACAAAATTGAATGTAATGAATAAACAAAACGTAATGTGGGTCTAGGCCAGGGGTCAGCAACCCGCGGCTCCGGAGCCGCATGCGGCTCATTCAGGCTTAATGTGAGGCTCGCGGAAGTAAATTATAAGTATCCAATTGAAGTGCATT
The DNA here is from genome assembly GCA_030220045.1 of Australoheros facetus. Lineage (NCBI taxonomy): Eukaryota > Metazoa > Chordata > Actinopteri > Cichliformes > Cichlidae > Australoheros > Australoheros facetus. The sequence continues at coordinate 3,374 of JASGAU010122286.1, forward strand.
TTATTTTTATCAGTTCAGTTTTTGTTGTAGTTTTAAATTGGAACATTATTGTGATCTTGAAATATTAAAATAAAATTATTTTATTTATATATTTCAGTCTCTATATATGCGTCACTCGCGGTAGCTTCCGGTAGCAGCTCACTGTTTTGTTTTCCGTGGAAACTGGGTTCAAATGGCTCTTTCCGTATTACAGGTTGCCGACCCCGGTCTAGGCAAAGCATTCAAGTTATTAAGTTATTTCATAAAGTTCATTTGTAGTTCTAAACATATTTATGGTGTTTTTTTTTTCTACACTGTTTGTCTCTCCAAAGTTTTTTCCTCTCCCCTACAGCCTTGATTGCAACTACATGCAAATGACCAATTATGCAAATTGTGACATCATATAGCGACTTCTATTTTCACCTGCAGAAAATTTCCTGTATTTTTAAATACAAAACTTGGCAGGTATGGATTTAGGGTTGTGGCTGGGGTGGAGCCCATCCCAGCTACCACAGGGCAAGAGGTGGGGAACCTTCTTGCTGTGAGGCAATGGTGCTAACCACCACACCACTGTGCTGCCCATTACTTTTAATAACATTGGAAAACTGATAAGAAATTATTTTTTATATAATTTAATAACAATGAAGTAATAATTATTAATAATGATAATTAATTATCATTATTAATGTCAAAAGGTATGCTAATTTACGTCACTAGTTTGTGTAATAAAAATACGCACACAATTTCATTAAATACCTTTGCATAAAATAGGGGCTTTTCACCTTATTCTTTGAGCAGTCTAACTGACAAGGTTAAGATGAGATGACATTTAAGACTGTTTTGTTACTGTTTAAACAGCTGTGTGTCTTGGCAAGAGAGAACTGAACAAATAGTGTTAGATTTAATAAAGGCCAGCAAAAAATAAAAACAGAAACATTTATTCCTCTGTGACCACAGTATCAAGGTTACATGGTTGTGTGTTTTGTCCCCAGGGTTGTAATCTCAGTCTAAACTTATTTCTTCTTATCTCATCTTGTGTTTCTGAATATAGTGCTATAGTTCCTATCACTACTGATATGTGCTCAAGTATGCCGATTTTCATGAACGTGTATCTATGGAAGTGAACTCGCTCACCTCTCTGTCTACCCATCTGTCCTTGGCATTCTGCTCACACACACTTTGATATCACAACATAGGCTCAGAATGATGGAACAGGAGGGCACAAAGAACAAAACAGGGGTGAGAGACACAGAGAGAAGTGGAGAAACTATTACACTGGCAGACAGAACAAAGACAAGTAAAGCTGCAGCAGACTGCACAGGAAAAGGAAGTTCATCTGAAGGCCAAATTTTAATAATAGTTGAGTGAGAATTAAAGAACAGAGGCAGTAATGGATAAATAAGCTCTTCTGAAAAATCACATTTCTTCAACAGATCTGGCTTTGGTTTGTCAGTCTCAGGGAATTAATATACTTGATGTCTTTCCATATATCTTGAAATGCAGCTTTCATCTTTTTTAGTTAATGCAAAGTATGACAGTTGGGGAAAAGTGCAAACACTTTTGTTGCTTAGTCAAGATTCATCAGATCAAATATTCTGTAGCGCTATATTATGAACAGAAAAAAATAAATAAAATAGATCCCTATTTACTATGTACACGTATATGTATGTGAAAACAGGGGAAAAACACCTGTGCTTAACTCTGTGATTTACTTTCACTTTTCTTTTATGGTACTACTTGTTTAAACATTTTTAAGCTTTGGATAAAAAAAAAGAAGAAGAAGAAAAAAACTAAAATAGCCAACTGAGGCTTGATAGTCTAAAGTTACACAATTTGTCATAAACCTTAAAACCCCAGATGTAAAAATATTTTTGTAATCCAATCTGTCAAGGTATGTAGCAAGTAGCAAGTGGCCAGTAGGTTTTTGTCTCATTAGGCCAACCATGTAACTGGTTATAAACACTGCAATGCATCTCTACACCTCTACACCACAGAGCTTTGGCAAAGAGTTTTGTACATATGGAAATTACATTTTCATGTAAGCTTTATGTGCTGGAAACAGCATAAATGGCACGAGTGACTCTGTCAAGAGCCAATTTGTAATGGTAACTAGGCCAAAGCCTCTCAGACAAAACAGGTCTTGGGGGTCATTCCCTGTAGGTACTGATTTGTACCAAAAGGTGGTCCAAAGAAGGAACTGGTAAACTTGCAAAAGGATCATGAATGTACCAAGGCATTGTCCCATGAGCACATAGTAGCCACAGACCAGTCAGACAGATGGCAGCAAAAGTTTCCCTTTTATTAACTATTAAATGGTTGCTGTGTGCCGCAACCACGCCAAAAGCAACAAGAAAGCGGGACTCCAGGTCTGACTCTAGCTCTCATTCTCCCTCCGTGCGCACACACATGTTTAAATAGCAACAAAACAGTGGGAAATCATAGAACATCTGCACAGAACGGCATCTAACTTTAACAGAATTGCTAAATATGAAAATCACTTTGCCAAAAACTGACTGCAATTTCTACCATGTGACAGAAATGTTCTTTATGACTCAAAATGAATTGATATCATGGGCAAATACTGGAAATCACTTTTCGGCACAAGACCGGCTATTCAGATGACAAATCACTCCACTGCCACTGTGTACAGTTGTGCGACATGTACATTTTGCATACATGCAGTGCAGTACACATTCACATTAAAATTCAAATCAGTTTATTCTACCCTATAAATTCTAATATATATGTATATCTGTTAATTACAGGGTGTACCCTGCATCTCGCCCTATGACAGCTTGGATAGGCTCCAGCCCTCCCGCAATCCTGAACAGGATAAGTGGAAGTGAATGGATGGATGGATGGATGGATGGATGGATGGATGGATGGATGGATGGATGGATGGATGGATGGATGTATCATAAGTAATGTTCCCAGTCAAGAGATAGAATAAATAGTTTTTTTCTTTCTTTAGTTTTAGCTGGTTAGCAAGGAATTTTCTAGATTTATTTCCATACTCAAAGTTCTCTAAACGCAGCCTTTGCACCAGAAATTGTGTCTTCATATCAATGATTTCATTTAATTCCAGTTTCAGTTTTTTTCAGACTACTAATTATAAGTCACTGTAAGTCATTCAACTGATTAACAATTTTTAACCTCTTTTCCCTCAACTCAGCTCCACGTACTTTCCATGTGACAAACCTTAGTGTTATTTTCAAACTAACTGGTGGAGTTTTGGATGATCACTAAAAGACAGGAAAATGGTGAAAAACCAACAACAACAAAAAAAAAATTTGCAGTGGACTTGTCCAATCACTTGCATGGAAATCAGTCCACAGCTATAGCAAACAATTGAGGAAGTTGGGGAAGGTATAGGTATAGTTAATGAAAGGAGTAACTAGATGCTAGTTTTTTGTTTCTTATATGAAAAAGTCAAGCAGCACTCCATACCTCTACGCTCTTATTTTATGTCTCAAGAACACACTACATCCTACATTTATTGTATAAACTTTACAGTGAAGTAGTGTCAGTAATGCAGAGACACACCTGCAAAAAAATATAGAGTTATGCAATGCATAACTCTATATTTTGTTTTCTCTCCTGAGTTAAAAGCTTATGAATGTAATGCAATTAGACTGTAAGAAGAGTTATATGCTCCTCAATACACAACTTGGAAGTTGTTGTATTTGGTGCCAAAGAACAATTCATCAATTTTTACCAAATATTTTAAGAGAAACTCAAAAGTATTTGGTACTTTAAGACAAACTGACTGGCTGCAGAGTCTTCTGTAGCCAGTCACTTTCTATCTGTTTCCCCCCACATTGCACATCATTGTGCACAAATGTTTGTTCAAGTGCATATGTGTAAGTGTGGGTGCATTTCTTACTCCCAGGCTGACTGTAAAATCGCTAGCTTCCAATAGGTTATTGACTGATGCCAGAGGAAGATGATGACATCACCTCCAAACCAATAGCAGAGCAAAAATTGAGACAAGTGGTAGCACAGACAGACTGAAAGATGCAGATGGAAGAAAAAGATGGAGAGATGGAGAAGAGAGTGCTTTTAATTTGTGTTTTGCTGAACTCAGCGGCTCCTGTCACTGAGGCAGGGAGGGGAAGAAAAGGGATGGTGATAAATGAGTGAATAAAAAAGGCATAAAAGTTGAGAAGGGAATTAAGATAGGAATGTAAGATTATATACAAAAGCCTCAAGGAAATAAAAGACTATTTAATGGTTCCAGTGTTGTAGAGTGCCTGTTAGGTTGTTAGAGGCAACCAATTAATGTATTCGATGGGAAGACATGAAGAAAGATGTAAAGTGTTATGCCCTCATCTATCTGAATCATGATATGGAACTGTTAAGAAAGACTGTGTGATAGTTCTTATTATTTCTTATTAGGTTTTTAAAATAAACAATCATGGATTGGTGAGTGGACTGTACTGCAGTGTTTTAATGCACAGTGTGTATTAAATGCACTGTTCGCTTAAGCAAACATGAGTCATCATTTCCAAAAAACAGACACTGCCCACTCTGTGCTGTAGCACAGTGTTTATGTATTTGCATATGTGTGAGCACTAACATGTAATCATCATAAACAACTACTTCTATCTCACTTAAAAGTATATAGACACACATACCCAGAAAGATTTCACCAGAGTAACACCAGAGACATTAGGACACATTCAACCACACTCATTCACAAAGAAAGCTGTGCTTCCATAATTCAGCAAACTTTCTTTTAGTGATGTGTTGTTTGCTAACAAGCTGGCTCTAAGAGCCGGCTCTTTATAGCTAACGCAAGAGTTGACTTGGGGGAGAGCCAAATCTTCCTCAGCTCTACTGAGTATCCATGCAGGCAGGGGTGGGACGTTATTTTGATGGTCAGACCATGCAGCAAATCACGTGCAAAGAGAGAATAGGAACATACCATTATGTGAAAGAAGCAAGTCGGGCAGATGCTATGAAGACAGTGAGTGTAGTGGTACAGGCCAGGTACACAGAGGATAGAGAGATGGGGAGACAGATATTAATACATGCAGCCTTTATTTAATTGTTTGCTGTGGTTACTGAGGTTCTGTGTTCAGTTGGTCACTTAAATGTTAAACAGTAATAACAGTGCATTGTCTTTGTAACCAAAAAAAAAATTGCTGAATGAAAAATTGCTTGCCCTCACACAAACCATTCAAAATTGCTAAAATAGGATATAATAGAAGGCTCTAAGTGATGCTAAATGAAGAGCTATTTAGGAGCTGTAAGTTGGCTCTCGAAAAGAGCCGGACCTCCCATCGCTACTTTCTTTGGCATGATGTGTTTCCTTACTAATACTTTTTCCTGCCAGAGTATTCTTTTGAACTTACCAGTCATTCATGAATTGGTAATCATTTAAATCCTCCCAGAATTTTTTGTTGTTGTATATGAATAGATATATGTATAAAAAAAAGAAAAGAAAGAGTCCCTACTTTAAAAAGAGAAAACAAAAATCTTAGATTCTACTATAGCTCAGCATACTTTAAAAACAGTTCAAAATAATCCTTTAGCTTGTAATGAGTCTTAGTGAAAGCTTCAGTTCATTCACTGTGTAAAACAAGTCACTGGGCATGAAATTTAGCAGTGCACGGACAACCAAGCATCACTTTTGTTGTGCACCACCATTCAGATAAACTTTTACAGTTGTTTGTAAAATACAAACAAATTCAGGTACAAAAATACTGCTAAATCACGGATTTGTGCATGAAACATTTCTAAGTACAATTTACAGACAGATTTATGCATAAATGTTAGTAAATGATGGCCAAGGTCTTTTCTTTTGCAAATGTTGTCACTCTTTAGGTGTGAAACACATACCGGTACTCACAGATACAGAAGTTCCAGCACACACACACTGTTACTGGGCCAACACACTGAGCACTGTGTGGGCACAGCAGAACCAGTCTGCTAAAAAAAGGCTAGCTGTTGCCATGGCTACGCTCAGGCCATGTACCAATCACAGGTCAACTTGATGAGGTAATGTTCTCCAAAGCTTTCAGAGTAACTCACACACAGATACACTCACACTGATTTTTTCAGGAAAATACTGTATACATGCAACATACCAGCCAAAATAAACACATACATCCACTCATGTCAGTTAGGCAGGATCTGAGGCTGTGGAATAGCCTGAGAATTTCTGTACAACAAACAACTCCCTGTTACATAACATTATTCCATAACTCATGCAGCGCAAATCACAGAGAGAGGCAGAGTACTGCAGCAGTTCAGATACACTTCCTGCAGAGTGGCTGATGTTGTACTGCGCTCTAATAATCCAGTAACTTCCAAATGCTTAAGTTCTTCTATAGAAATTCACATTCAAGCTTGAATGTGAATTTCATTTGCAAAATGACTTCAAAGCTGGAAAACTGTCAGTTGTACATTTGTTTTGGATCTTAAGTAGGCTGGCGATTTAATTTTCTGTGCATCCATGATTACAATGCAAAATTTACTTGATGGTATAATTAGATGAACTTACTTGAACTTAAATGGCAATAGTAATTTTATTTACACATTATTATGTGTAAACTCAATATGCTTAACAGAGAAGTTAAAAACATAAAAGCCCGTGTAGGTTTACAGTGCCTTATGGCAGTGAGACCAGCAAAAGAAAAAAACAAAAACACCTTAATATTTATCTATTTGCAGTCTGTTTGCTGATGAAAACCAACATTTGGAGCTGAAACGTGCAGAAGTGACAAAACTGCGGTTCCTCTAAAGGCCATTTTAGACTGTCTCCCGAAATAAGCCAATCCCATCTTCCATGTTAAAATGTCCAACTTTATAGCAATAAAATGTTTATATCCTTCCTGTTACAAAATATGGTTTGGGGCTCTATGAATAGTTTCTCCTTCATAACAATGGTACAGTGGGTGAACTTTATTCATAACTCAGCAGTTTGCTATGCCTCAAATGTTCAAATTGGAGCTGTAGTTTCTGCTTTTAGTGTCATGTACTGCTGAGGCAGGCAAGGAAGAGGACCCCAATGCAGGACTGACTCAGGAGGTGTGAATTAAATTTAAGTTTCAACTTTTAATCTCTTGAATGTAACACAAAAAACAAAGCTGGACGGGTGCCAGGAGCAGAGATGCAAACTAAACTGAAGACTTGACTTGACTTGAGCATAAGCATGAGAAGAACAAAAAAGAACAAAAGCACAAGCTTGCTACCATTAACTGATAACTTAGCACTCCACCCCATCATCCAAATATGATCACTTGTGGCTGCAGAAAACACTAAAATTAATGCTTCAACATGTGCATTCCACAAATCAAAAGATGATGTTACATTAGCCACCCTGATCATTTATATAGTCTATTTTAAAAAACAATTACATATTTTTTGCTTTTTAGTTCATCTGACTGTGTAATTTAAAACCATAATTCAAAGACAAAAAATATATTTTTTTGTGTGTCACACCAAGGCAAAAGATTTATTTCTTACTCTTTGCCCTCCTACCATCTCTCTGCACTTTTACTCACATGTCACAGACTGATAAGACCACCCTGCCCTGCACTTCAATATTCAGCCCAAACCTTTCTTTCGTTACAGTTCATATGATCTCACACTTACATCAGCACAAATCTGTCCACAACCTACCACTTTTGAAATAAATTCCATAAAATCTGTCCACCTCTGTTAGACACATATTCTACAGAAAACCATTGTGACTACAGGATATGAGTGACTGCATTTCTCCTCATTCTGCATCATAAATTGAGTAGGATTTCTCTCATGCAGCCCCTTTATGTCTCAACACATATCTGGCTGCAAATGTCCAGCGTGCATTATATATTTCTCTGAGTGCTTACATGTCAGCTGCTTTAATTCAGTAACTTTGAATATCTGTATAGTCTGTCCCCATGGTGAAAATCTAAAGGAGGCCAGGTGTGTGTATACAGTGCCTTGCGAAAGTATTCGGCCCCCTTGAACTTTTCAACCTTTTGCCACATTTCAGACTTCAAACATAAAGATATTAAATTTGAATTTTTTGTGAAGAATCAACAACACATGGGACACAATCGTGAAGTGGAATGAAATTTATTGGATGTGTCAAACGTTTTTAACAAATAAAAAACTGAAAAGTGGGGCTTGCAATATTATTCGGCCCCCTTGCATTAATACTTTGTAGCACCACCTTTTGCTGCAATTACAGCTGCACGTCACTTGGGGTATGTCTCTATCAGTTTTGCACATCGAGAGACTGAAATTCTTGCCCATTCTTCCTTGCAAAACAGCTCGAGCTCAGTGAGGTTGGATGG
>JASGAU010122329.1:0-14601 GCA_030220045.1 Australoheros facetus
AGTCTACTCAGCATTAACAAGTAATGTTCACATTCTAAGTAATTTTAAGTAATATGAACTCAATATTTTTAAGTGGAATCAAAATCTGGGTTTACAGTGTAGTTAGGGGTGGATCAGGTGACCCTGAACCCTCCCTTAGTTACACTGCAATAGGCCTAGACTGCTGGGGGCTTCCCATGATACACTCAGTGTTTCTAATTTACTCACTCTTTTCACTTCCTGCATTTAATCATTAGTAATTATTAAACTCTGTCTCTCTCTCCTATAGTTTTTCTTTTGTCCTGTCTGTTTCTGCTCTGTTCTCTTTCCCCTCACCCCTAACCAGTCACAGCAGATGGATGCGCCTCCCTGAGCCTGGTTCTGCCAGAGGTTTCTTCCTCTTAAAAGGGAGTTTTTCCTTCCCACTGTCACCAAGTGCTTGCTGATAGGGGTCATGTGATTGTTGGGACTACTTTCTAATATTGTAGGGTCTTCACTTTACAATATGTTGTTGTAAATTGGCGCTATATGAATTGAATTGAATTGAATTGAATTGAATTGAATTGAATTGAATTGAGTGACTATTTCTCCCCATTTATGTGGGACTGAATGAGATAGTTATCCCAGCTTCACACGATTAATGCCAGACTTGTAACCTGCAGGATTTTTGTGTATTTACACATACACATTTAGTAGGATCTGGTCACCCTATCATCTCTTTTACAGAAGAACTTTGATAATACTTATGTAAAAGAAGAGTTCTTTGCCTTCATGTTACTACCTAGGGACGGGTTCACAAAAACACGTTATAGCCTGAGACTTCTCAAAAATCTGTTAATGCAGGTTAGACAGTTCCACAATTGATTTTAATGTACTTGGGCAAATTTAGACCTAAGCAGCGCCCTCCTGGCTTAAAGGATGCAGCCAACTTAAAGTGCCAAAAACTGCAATTTCTGAGCTGACTCCAAAAGCAGATCAATCCTTCAATCCCCCATAGACTCCTATGTTAAAGTGGCCATCTTTGGAGTAGAAATAAACATGTTTACTGCCTAGTATGAACAAGGGTTTTTTTTTTGTTGGTCTATCTAGCTTATTTATCCCTTCATGAGAACTTCATGTTTTTTAGAATTCACCCATGTAAATTGAATAAATTCTTAAAGTCATGTATTATTAGGGGCATGGCCACTTTGGGTGATATTTAACTAATGACAGCATTTCTTTACAGTTATTTACATTTACCTGTCAGGCGGGTAATCGATCCACCACGTCCATCAACTGAAAGGTCTTGGCAGTGACTGAATGGGAAATCAAAACTTTAACTCGTCTGCTGCATTGTTTATTAAATTGATAGTATTTCCATTACACCAAGCTGTACTTAAATCTAGCAGTGTACAAGCATTTTAATCTAACATGGTGAACATATTTTTCTTAAAGCACAACTTTGCCTTGTAGCATCTTTGCTCACTCTCCTGTTCATTAAGTCTGATTGCTCCCAAATTTAGAATAAAACGGGAAATGAATGATGCTACCAAATTAAGCGATGTTTCCTCTGTAAAACTGTGCAGCTGGAATGTTATAACTGTGCAACTGCATGGCCTTGAGATAAATGTGTTCTTCACACTTCACCTTTGATCTGGCCCAAATGGCTTCTTGCTAACAATTTCCTCAAGCAGGATGATAATTTGAAGCACTGGTATCTCCAGTGTCTGCTACAAGTGCTACAGGGCGCACCAAGCTGCTGTATGAATACATCATGCAAATATATGCCGATGGAACAAGACACTGATTTCAGCAGTATTCGTTTCGTGGAACAAAGTCCACATTCTCAAAAATGCCACGGTGGATAAAAGTGTGAATACATCATGAAACTGATCTACGCATGTCAATGAAGTGAACATATCCACCGATTCTGTGTTGACTTGACAAGAACTTCCTTCCTGGTTGTCTGTGTAAATCTGACTCCCATTGGCTGGTGTGAATCACTGGTGCACAACAACAGTCATTGCCTAGTCATAGCCCTGCAAAGTAATTTCTGTCTACGCCAGGCTTTAATGGTTTGGCCTTGGGCTTGTCAGAACCATTGGGCATACAAGTTTGATGTGATAATTCCCAGGCAGCGAACTTGAAGCCCTGTGCATGGCCCCTGTCTCTGCATCACTGCACCTCCCTCTCCACAGTCTGTTAGCTGGGCTCACTTGGGAGCACACTCTGCTTGTGTACGTAGCTGTCAGGTTTTGTGTCTCTGCTTGTGTGCATCTGTGCATTCTGGAGAGTTGATAATGGTGAATAAAAGATTAGCAGTCCATATGTGTGCTTCTCTATGTGTGTGTGTGTGTGTGTGTGTGTGTGTGTGTGTGTGTGTGTGTGTAACTACAGCAGTTCAGAGCTGTGAAACAGCCAAAGCTCTAGAACACACTGAAGTATCTATGTGCAATTATAGTTTATATGTTTTTAACATATCATCCAGTAAAGACTACAAATAAAATAATATACACTTAAAAGAGTCATCTCTGCTTTAATTTAAATCGATTTATGAAAATACTTAACAGCCACTTAGGCTGAAGTTCAATTGTCTTGTAATATGAGAGAGAAAAAAAAAGTAACTATGCAACTGAGGAAGGAAATAATGGGAGTCAAAACAGCCAGAATCTAGATTTGAAGTAACAGAGGTAGTTGGTTTGCCAAAAATAACAGATGAGCACATTAAAAAAAACCCACAGGTGCACAGGAAAACTAAAAATGCCAACTCAGCAGACTGAGGAGCATAGCTTGTGATGACCAGAAAATTATATTGCTAAAAAAAAAAAAAAAAAAATCTCTGCTTAAAACACAACAAGCAAAAAGTGGAAAACAGAACAATTAACTGACAACCACATATATCTTAAATTGTAAATATCTAAAAAAGATTTTGTTGGTTGTGGAATCTCCTGTTAACAGAAAATGAATCACAATTCAAAGCTGCTTAGTATTCCTGCTATTTCATTCCAGTGACATTGTTATAGCCTTGAGCAAATGGCCATCTGTTGGAGAAAAAAACTCCACCCAGCAGCACGCATATTGTTGATGCATCAGAGTTTTCATTCTCTGACGGGGCTGCTGTGTTGAGCGAGGCAGCCGATTGGTTATTAGGAGAAATTCCAGCCCAGGGAAATCAGCACGTTAAAGCCGAAGGCAGCAAAGACGTTCATTTGTTATTCAGCTCAGGATCAAGACAATGATACAGATCTAGAGCCATCCTAAGGAATGTGTAATTTTGATACTTGCATACAGTATGCAAGACTGCATGCAGTGACAGGTCTGCCAAATCCAGCTCATGCCACTAAAGACAAATAATAGTTACTGAGAGCCAGTCTGACAGAACAGGAATTATGAGTTCTATAGACACAGACACAGACACAGAGGTATTATCAACACAGACACAGACGCAGGGTATTATCAAAGCCTGTAGAACGTCTCTGGTGTTTTACTGCACAGTTCAGATGATGCCACAAGTTTCTCTTTTCGCCCGCTCTGAACTCTTTAAAATCTGTTTAGAACGAACTCTTTATTTAAATGGTTTTTGTATTATACATTACTTTGCAATTTGTCAAAAGACTTAAGCCACTTAGACTGAAGTAAATATAATTAGCACAGTATGTATGTCCTATGCAGAAGAGTATGGCTACAATATAATTAAGAAGCAGCTCTATGAAGTGTTAATTTAATTACCCCTTTACAAATTATAGCACGATTGTCAAACTTTTGCTGACTGCTATTTTAATTATAGCCGGTTTCAGCCAACGTGCAGTGATCCCCAGCAAATTACATATCCCCTTTCTGTCTCAGTGTGCTTTCCCCATCCATTTTCTAGGACCATAATAGCCATGGGAGATTAATCTGTGTCTTTTAGCCTCTCTGACTGCCAAGAGTGATGTGGGGAAAAGGCATTCACATGACTGGGAAAATTGAACCATTTAGCTTTCTATCATGGTTCATATACCTTCTCCATCCTCCCAGATAATTACAGTACTCTTATTAACCTAAATGGAGTTGGGCATCAAAATATGACCCACCCCCTCTATTAGACAGCTTTGACTCTACCGCATGGAAGAACTGATAATGTTTGAGGTTAGTCAATTAAGTATTTGAGCATCTGTCTTCGTGTGTTTGTGCGCATGTATATGTGTGGCCCATTGCCCTGTGGATTCAGGCCATTTCTGGCACAGAAAATACAAGTTATGTTCTGTTCAGCTATGGCTCAGCCAACTATCATCATTCCAAAAAAAAAAAAGAAAGAAAGAAAGATGGCGTGCTTCCTCATCCACCTACAGTGGCAACAAACTGCCAAAGCCTACATACATATCTCATCTTAATGCAATGGAATAGGAAACCTAGTTTAGCACCCGATGTGCCTCACATTACAGTTTACTCAGGAAATTGTCTCCTTTTGATGTCTTTTAATAAAACATATATTTACTGGATTCATAACTAATTCTTAGAATAATATTGCACAGGAAAACACAGTATACGATATATAATTCTTACAGAGCATGCAGCCTGTTCTGAGTGTTTATATATAAAACACTCAGAACATTTATTTTCCACATAAGCCTGTATGTCTGGTTATTGAGTGTAAAAGGCTCTCAAGATGCACCTTTGTCATGAAGTTCTGCACAGACTCTAGGGGCTATAAAAAGCATTTTTCAGTTGGTTCCATTTTAGTGCAACCACATTGTTCACTTGATGACTTTAAGAAGTGACAGATTGTTGTGGCACAGTGATGTTTGTCCTGGATGCTGCATTTTGGTGACTGCCAGCAGGAAACAGCCAGTAAGGGGTTGTACCCAGCCAGTAGCACAATGCACTGAACAAAAAAGAATTTACATTGATTACATACATTAGATTCTAGCAATTAAACCATGGGTATCCTAAATTTAGAGTCACACTGAACATGGCAACTTTACCTGGTGCTGCACCTAAACATGTTTGGACACTGTAGACAGCAAAATTGTGTTTGAATCTAGGTACAGTTGACAACAAGTACAGTTCAGGTTCGCTGTGACACACACTAAAACAATTGCCCACCCTCAAGCAAAAGTTGCCAACGACCAGTGTTCTTTTCTACTGGTAGCATGAGATGGTACAAGCAATCCATTCAGGATCCACAGGTAGTCAGACTCAACCAGGATGGCATGTCCATATGTGCAGCTGCTAAAACATTTGCTGTGTCTCCAAGCCCAATCTCAAGACTGTGGTAGAGATGCCAGGAGATAGGCTATTACACGAGGAGAGGAGGACAGGACAGGACTGCAGAAGGGCATCAACTGAGCTGCAGGACCACTATCTGCTTCTTTAGTGGGACTTGTGCTCACGACCCAGCACCATGCAAATCGACTGTCATTCCCTAGAGAATACCAGAACTGGCTGGTCTGCCATTGGCATCCTGTTCTCTTCACAGATGAGAGTGGGTTCGCACAATTTCTGGGAAAGATGGCTGCCAGCCGCCTGCTGTGTTCTTCTCCCCTTTTTCATCTTTTGCTGGGATTTATCTTGAAGAGGCATCTGTTGAATTGTATACAAATGGGAAAAATATATATATATATATGTTATACATGTTACATGTTATTCCTGCACTATGTGTGTGTCCAAAGATGTTAGGTTAAGTGGTAACTATGAATTATTGAATTATTATATTACATAAACACACAAAGGAATTAGGGGAAGTGTACATAACTAGGGAACAAGGCACAGCTGAAACTATTCAAGATGATGATACAAAGGAAGCAACACTAAATGGAAGGCACAGGAGACAAATGACTACCAAAATAAAACAAGAAGTGAGAAATAATCATTTGAAACAAGGAGACACAGAAACAAGAACTTTACAGAATGAACAACACTGAAGGACCACATGGAGGGAACACTGAGGGAAGAACTAAAAGCAACATTAACTACAGTACATTTCATATGGCTCTAAAAAAAATACCTCCAAATACCCCTTGACACCAACAAGTCATATAATGAATCTGCTGAGAGAAACAAAATCAAGTCTGTGTGAGTGCATGTGACACTTGAATAGATATATCGGCATGACCGCTTTGCTGGTGGGTCAGTGATGGTCTGGGGAGGCATATCCATAAAGGGATGCACAGATCTCTACAGGCTAGGCAACGGCACCTTAATTGCCTTTAGGTACCAGCATGAAATCCTTGGATCCCTTGTCAGAACCTACACTGGTGCAGTGTTTCCTGGGTTCCTCCTGGTGCATGACAACGCCTGCCTCATGTGACCTCAGTATGAAGGCAGTTCCTGCCATTGACTGGCCCCCCATGCCCGCCAGACCTAAATCCAATAGAACACACCTGGGAAATTATGTTTAGGTCCATCTGACGCTGCCATGTTGCACTGGCAACAAGGAAACAACCAACCAACAAACCAGTCCAGTAACCTGTCCAGCAACATCAAAAATTAGACACTAAGAATTATTCTATTTAAATATTGGACATTAATTAAACCAAGCCACCTGCTGTGTCTAATTATGTAGGTGTCAGACTAATATGAAAGTTGTAGTCATCTTCTCATTTAACACTGGGCAAGAAAGCAAATAGGTGCTCTTACCCAAATTATGTACTCAAGTATTCTCTCAAAAGTCTCCTGGTGGATATAAAATAAATGGCTCTCTATGTCTGTTAAAGTGAGAGCTGGTGGACTCTTTGGACCACTGGGACTGAAACGAGCTCTCCCATTCTGGCTTTCACTGTTACTCACCCAGGAAGCTCTGCTAATTAATCAGTTGCTTGGCAACATCTGTCAGGGACAAGATTTATGGCAAACAGCCTAAACACTTGTTATACTGAGACGAATGGGTGGAAGTTGAGTCACTATGCAGCCCATCAGACCCTCTCACAGCATAAATATCTGGCAGCAAAATTTGGCTGGAGAACATTTGAGTTTGAGCTTTACATATTTAGGCCTCTTCCTGTGGATTTGAGCATATGATCTGGTTTTTGTTGTAAATGAACACAATACCCCAAAGGATGTTTCAACTGAAGTCTTATTTGCATTTTTTTTTCCACCAGCAACACTTGATCAGATCACTCACTGCCTGCCAGTTGTGGTTAAATGAACAGCATGGAAAACATTTCTGTTAGTACAGCTGAGATAAATTCCGGCTTTGTGGCTTTACAAGTGTTTCCCTCACATCCTCATTAATAGCATCATATTCAAACAAAGCTTAACTACAAAGCCAAGATTTCCAGAGGGTACTCCCAATTATTACCAACCCGCGCCCTGTTTCCTTCCCAAATCCTTGCGTTCTTGTACCTGCAGGGACATGGCAGCCATCCAGGGAATCTTGCTGTCTCACATTTTTCAGACTGTTTCCTTGGTATCTGTCACTTTGAAAAAGCAAAGCAAAACAAAACAAAACAAAGATAGATGTTATGCCCTCTGCATAACACTCATTCCACACAATAGGCTTTTCACCCACTGTTTTGACATCTATATCACCCCCCAAAGAGACCATATTCCCATGTTTAACATAGCATGTGTCGGCAAATTGAATGTATCTTATTCCTTTATGTACAGTTGTGGTCAAAAGTTTACATACACTCATCATGGGGAATGAGAGTCATGGTAATTTTGGACTTTTAATGATTTCTTTGAACAATTTTCTTCCAATAGGATTGAGGTCAGGGCTTTGGAAAGGCCATTCCAGAAGATTAATGTAACATTTCTAAACAACTGCAGCGTCCAGGATCATCAGTTCAAACAACTCTATGTAAGTACAAGTTGTGCAGATGTGTCACTACTTTGCTAAGGTCTGGAAGAAGACCCAAACTGTCACCATCAGAGGAGAGGAAATTGGTTAGGATGTTCAGGAACAACCCAGGAACCACCAAGGCTCAAGCCTACCATAAACTGGAAACTGCTGGAACACCAGTGTCACTGTCCACAGTGAAGCAAGTTTTATATCGCCATGGACTGAGAGGGTGCCGAGCAAGAAAGAAGCTCCTGCTCCAAAATCGACATCTTCAAACTTGATGGAAATTTGCAGCTGCCCACATGGACAAGCCAAATACCTTCTGGAGAAATGTTTTATAGTCAGATGAGACAAAGATTGACCTATTTGGCCACAATGACAAGAGGTATGTTTGCAGGAGTAAAGTGAGGCTTCAAACCTAAGAACACTGTACCAACTGTAAAGCATGGTGGTGGTAGCATCACACTCTGAGGCTGTTTTGCTACCAGTGATACTGGTCCATTGCACAAAGTGAATGGAATAATGAAGGAGGAGGACTATCTCCAAATTCTTCAACTTCACCTCAAATCACCAGCTAGTTGGTTGAAACTTAAGACACAACTGGGTGTTCCAGCAGGAAATGATCCCAAACACACATCAAAACTGGTTTTGGGATGGATAAAGCAGGCTAAGATAAAGCTGCTGGAATGGCCTTCTCAAAGCACCCACATCAACCCTATTGAAAATTTGTGGACTGTGCTTATAAGCCAGGTCTGTGCCAGGAAACCAACTAATTTAAATGACCTGTACCACCTCTGCCAAGAAGAGTGGTTAAACATCCAGCCAGAATTGTGCTAGAAGCTTGTTGATGGCTACCAAAAGGATCTGATCAAGATGCAACTTGTTTAGGGATATTTAACCAAATGTTAGTTGAGTTATATGTATACGTTTGACTCTGTTGGCCGGTTTCCCGTTCATGGATTAAGCATGTTCCTAGACTAAAAGGAAAAAGTCAATGAAGACCACAGTAGGAAAAAATATTTAGTCCAGGATTAGACTTAATCCCTGTACGGGAAACTGGGCCTGTATGTATACTTTTGATCCTGTGTGGATTAGAGAAAATTCCAAATAAATTCAAACTCATGCACCCAAATCTTATTTTTTAAAGTCACTAAAGATGTATGCTACACAATTGCTTCACCTGGAAGTGAAGAAATCATTAAAAGCCCCAAATTACCATGACATTCATGCCTATGACGAGCATATACTGTATAAACTTTTGACCACAACTCTAGCTACATATAAACTCTGTAAATGTGCTGTTCATTTTCACTCTCTTTACACATCCTTGAAGACACACCTTATGCTTATCCAGTCTGCAGTCTGTTTCAGTGAGCTCCCAGAAACTTGCTCATCACAGCTCACTAAATAAATTATTAATCCATTAATTGCATTTCACAGCAGTCATGATCTGCAAATTAGGAATCAGGGCAATCATTTTGTGTACACTGTCAGTACATAGTACTGTGGTCAGAAAT
Source organism: Australoheros facetus (assembly GCA_030220045.1). NCBI lineage: Eukaryota > Metazoa > Chordata > Actinopteri > Cichliformes > Cichlidae > Australoheros > Australoheros facetus. Next base: position 9,238 of record JASGAU010122329.1, read on the forward strand.
GTAATTATATCCATTGTTTCTGCTCTAAATCTGTGGATGTTTGTGCTTTTTCTGTCATTTTCCCTAACAATTTATCTCTTTCCATTATGAAGGTGCATTATTTACTCTGAGATTACCCTCAAAGAAGGCAAAGAATGGCTAAACAAGGCCACACAAAGAACAGAATCACACTGTGTCATTTCAAATAATTTATTTTAACAGCCTCATTGAGTAACAACTGAGCAGTTCAGTTTCTATTTCTCTCACCACCAGAGGCTACCTACAGTTGATATCACACCTCATGAATCATGGAAGAAAAGCCTGTGGATATCTTAAAACAAACATCTAAGTTATATGTCAAAGGCAGTCTTATTAAGAGTCAGTAAACATCTGTTTATTTATGTAGCCATTACCCTCATTAAAAAGACTAGAATTAAGGCAGCTAGCATGTCAGGAGGTGATGCAACTGAACTTGCACGGTCAGGAATATTGAGAATATATTATTTTATTATTTTTTTTATATATTTCTTTTTCTTTACTTTATGCTTTTATCAAATATGAGCAGTGGAGAGAGCATGGAAATGATGTGCGGTAAAGGTCTGACTGCTGGGGAATTAAACCTGAGACCCAGTGTTTAAGTCCGTTTGTGCCCTTTTGCCCTTACCTCTCATGTTTGGTTTTGCCTGACACTGAGTATTTGGAGAACCACAGGGTTGCACTCCAAAAGCCAAAGATTTAACCTTACTGGAAAATCGCCGGTCTCTAAGCGTTGTAAGTGTCACATTGGCTCATTGTTCATGATGTCAGGGACGTGTCAAGGCTGTGTGGGGGTGGTACTACATTTATTTAAAATTACTGATTAATATAATAGAGCTACCAATAAATTATGCTATATTATTATAGATTAAGCTACGTGGCAGTATATAAATCAAGTCAAATAATCTCCGGCTCCAAAATTAAAGTAATTTATAAAATGAATTGATGCATGCAATAAATGAACTGATAATTATTTTTCAATATTATCCCGAGACAAACCTTATTACACTACGGCAGTGGGAGGGGATAAGCTCCAGTAAAAAACAGTAACTTTAGATTTCAATATAGAGCGAATAGATTGCATAGTTGCATAAAGACAGTAATAGCCAAAACATGTGTGCCCAAATAAATTCAAATGCATATTTCTTTGTCACAGATAAGAATTGCCACAGCCTTACTTTGAATTCTGCTATTCATTAAATTCAGCTCTTTATATAGCGAGGATTAGAAACTCAAAGGAATTATGATATGATGCGTATATAAATGTGAGGCAGGAAATAGAAAAGGTGAAAAACTGGTCAACGTTTAACATTCAGAGCACAAAAGCACACTCAGGGATTTTTCTGTGGTACCACTCCATCACATTCCTCTGCTCTGTAAAATCTACTGTCATTGAGCTCTTTGATCTAAATGCTATAGAGTATTTGCATGCTCTTGAGCTTCCTTTTTTGTGCAGTTTCTGTTGTTTTATTGCCATTTGTAAAAGTGTTTATTGTGCTACCACCTTTACTGCTATTCTAACTAGCATATAAAATTCATTTTATTCTAGGTGTGAGATTCAAAAGGGCTTTAAAAATAGAATATTGTCAAAGGTCGCCATTGTGACTTTGCAATCCATCTATCCATATGACTGTCAGTTTAGAGGGGTTGCTTGCTCTTTATTTATTTTAGCTGTCTGCTGAGCACAGCAGTTGCGGTGAATGTGAGCCATTCGGCCGACAAAGCACTTATTAATTGTCTGTCTGTAACAAGAGAGTGAGAGCCGCAGCGGGAGGAGGTTAAGAGACGGACGGTAAGAAGGATAGGGGAGTAACTGTCCGTGCAAGCTTTGTCACATCCAACCTGTAAAAGTTGATGGTTCACTGGCTGAATAATTGCAAGCCTCCCATTGCATTAATTATACAATTCCAGTGCAATGATCCATATCTGCGTATCTTGCTGTATATCTTACTTTAGATGCTTTTGTATTTGTTTCCTCAACACTGCTGGTGTTCAAGTCATTTTTTTCTTCCTTTGTACATGTAAATGTAGTACATCTGTAACACAGCACCATGCTTACCCAGCTAGCATCCCTCATTCCCCTCTCCCTGCAGGAGGTCAGATGTGGGAGATCTCATCAGTTAGGCTGCATTTTAGATAAGTGAGGAATCAATACTCATTGATTAGAGGAGCTGCCACATGAAAATCTTTTTCTTTCCCTGCCTGCTTTGCCTGAATGTTCTGGTATAGGAGACAGATGGCCCTTACCCAGTGTTGCTTAGCACTACGGGACTTGTTTAGTGGCCCAGACACAACCTCTCCACGGCGCTCAGCTGCGTCCTAATGCCTCTCCAACAGACTGACAAATTTAGACTCTCATACAGACGCATTCTGTGGCAATTTGATTTAATCTTAGGATTTTGAAGAATCTCATGAAAAGCTATTTAAGCAATTTAATCATGAGGCATTTGATTAAAAAGCTCTCTTGTATTTGTAATATCTTTTCATTAAGATGAGTAGAAGAAGCGTAAACAATCCTTTACATCTCTGTGAGATGTGCAGTAACGTCAAACTTACTGAACCTTGACAAGGGCGGGAATGAGCTCAGATTTCCTACATCCCAACACGCCCACTCATCAGTTGAAGTAGTCAATTTACTGTCCCTGCTCTTTTACTGCTGCTGACACTGGCCATCTTGCCACATAGCTCAACTATGAACATTTAGCTCAACTATGAACATTTATATTTCTTTTACAGTGTGAGGTGTAGCTGGGAGCCCTGCAGTCAATCCTCCAAAGAGAACATTAAAGTCACTACACCTGAACAGGTGTAGAGTAGGAGGCTGACTCAGCAGCATGAGCAATCTGCCGCATAAGGAGAGTAAATGAACCACCAGATATGATGTGCACCAGGAAAATAGGAGTCACTCACAAAGCTTTTAGATGTTCTTAGAATATTCTTAGAACAATCTCATTCTAAAAACACTGAGCTGATTGAATAAAACTGTAGCCGCAAACAACAATAAATATATATTCTTGAGGCTGACATCCAGACTAAATTAAAACATTGTGTAGGAGTTTCACTAGTCACTTTTAATGCCGAATAACTGAAAATCCCTGATTTTCTTTGGTTGTGAGCATGTTGTAAACCTTATAAGGTCTCCACAGAGAGCCTATTTGTGGGAGAGCATTAAATTCTTCTGCAGCCTGTCAACATAATGTGATGTCTACTATAAAGCTGTGACTTCTGACTGCATACCTCATCAATCATTGACAGATCCATCTGAGAATGTTACTACAGAGTGTGGCATCATTATATAAACAAATAAATACAGAAAAGCATCTCACACTCAGATCTCTCCCTGTTTCAGTGAAGGCAGTGGGGTTGTGAAAAATCAAGCACCTCTGTGACAGTTACGGTTCCGCTAAAGTATTTTTAAGTCAGTAATTTTCTTTTTTAAACCGCATGGGGAAGAGCACGCTTAAGCTCACAGAGACAGTCACAAGGAGCTCTGCGGGTAAAAGGAGTGACTAATTTTCTGTTGAAATGCAAGATTTCACAACAGCTTCCTGTATTTACTGTAACTTGTAGGACCAAAGAGCAAAACCAGTGAAGAAATTCCCAGAAAAGGAAAAGGGATGCATCTAAACAACTATTCATGGAAAACAAACAGGGAACCAGCTGAAGCAGTGACAGCACTTTCATCATGAGAAGGCTCGTGTGGATATTGCAGTTTTTCCATGACCTTGAATTTTAAAAACTTCAGGCCATAAATAGCCCTAGAGCAGAGCAGATGTTCATACATAAATATGTGTACTGTGATGTCAAACCCAGATCACATGTTTCTGTTCTTTTAAGGAATATCTAATTGAGATTTTTTATTTATTTATTTATTTTTTACTTAAGTACTTTGGCGGTTTCTCTTTCATTTCAACTGGAAAGCAGGATCGTATGTGTTTTTGTACAAAAGAAAAGCCGGTAGTCTTTGAAGCATAAGTCTCATTTTGCTAATTCAGCAATAAAACCTACTTTTGTGCTTTTTTTTTTTTTTTTGGATGCACACCTTTTTCCTCTCAGTAAGACGATCGGTACTTGCGTGCAAACCTAATTATGCGTTTCCTTTCATTAGGAAATACGGATTTATACAGATCCTCTCGTTGAATTATAGTGACAAAACAGTTTATGTGATTGCCTCAAAGTCCAACATTGTGAAGGAGTTCTGGCCATCCGCTTTAAAAAGTTATTCTGAGCCTTGAGCCTTTCTCACTGTCGCTCACATGACCCTTGCTGCCCCGGAAAGATGCTCATGACCTGTTTGTCACACTGCTCTGCTTTCCCATCAAACACAGGATATGTGTGCCAACAGGGGAGGACTGCATGCTGAGATTTCCTGAATATTGCAAAGCCCAACAGATGTTGTGGTTGCAATGTTATACAGTACATGTCATCAGCTTCTACACTAAAAAACAAAAAACAAACTCTCAGTCGTTTCACATCTACACCTAAATTAACAGAGTACATCAACTTATTTAACATGCATGCAGTGGAATGCGGCCTCTTCCATTCCCACCATGCCAGGATAATCATGCCTTTGAAAGAGCACTTTTACATTATACCAGCGCTTGGCCTGAAGTAGTTCTCCATGAACTGATCTATACACTGCTACTGAAGCATAAATACACTGCAGGGCGAAGGCACAGGCTTGCACTCATGAAGATGAAACCGGGAGGTGCTGCATATCAGAATCTGTGATATCAGCACATGCGATGAGCTTTAACAAGCACTGTGTGTTGGGGAATCACACCCATGCCAGGTTATTTATGCATTACAGCAAAGTGGAGCTTGAATCCCTGATCAATGTTAAGTAGCCCTTCATCTTAATTAATAATCTGCTCCATTACTTAAATTACACAGCTGGGTCTTTTGAGTAATAGCACCATCTGCGATCAATATAGAACCCACTCCTCTTACGAGTTTTTACAGTAACCTTTTGTAGCACTTACTAAATGCAGATAGCAATTAATAAAGCAGTTTATGAAGCAGAGCGCGCCTGCGGGAGGGAGGCTAATTTCATTATCTAAACACAGAAATCCTTGTCTAAACCAATAATGAGTAAGAACGACATGTAGGTAAGAGTATGACGATTATGTTGGATTAGATATTAACAGACACGTGAGTTCTGGGCCATCTCTCACAGATGAATGAAGCACGCCTGGTTCCACTGTTAATCTTGCTGCTTGGGGTTCCTATAGTGCAGGATTCTGGAAGGCAAAATACTTGACCTTTTCAGTATTATTACATCAAATACAGGCCCAGATCTGTTTCACTTTACACACACACACACACACACACACACACACACACACACAC
>JASGAU010122778.1:0-15399 GCA_030220045.1 Australoheros facetus
GTGTGTGTGTGTGTGTGTGTGTGTGTGTGTGTGTACATCATTCCAGAAATCCCAATATAATCCCCGTTACTGAGTGAGAAGGCATTATAACTCACCCATCTTTGATTTACACAGCCGAGCTAATGCACTGCTGACAGGTGAAGGAAGCATCACATTAATATTGTCTCCTCTCCTTAAATCTGCCCTATCCTCTCCTACCTGCATTCCAAGCAGTCACCCATGAAGGAGTTTGGAGCTCGAACCATGATGTTGTTCTTTTGTTGAACTTCTGTTCTCTACTAGCTTTGACTACTTTCTGTTGGAAAAGTCTTGAGAATATTTTTCTATTGATTGTTTCAACAATGCATGAACAGAAAAAAAATATTCTGCACTCATCTCCATAGTTAACTTGTTAAAGTGCTTCAATATAATAGTTTGAAATTTGCAGAATAATTTTGTTTCTCTTGTAAATGAAACACTTTAAATATCAACTGTGAGGAGACTTTCTTCTTATTTATTGTGTTATATTTTTCCCATGCAGGATAAAACATTTTCAGTAGTGCAGAATAACAATAATTAGTGCTACTTTGCAGCTTTCTTTTTGATATTATTTAATATTCACAGTACTGTCAATAGCACATTTGAGGATACCAATATCAAAGCAACAACACAGCAGCAGCAGCAGCAGAAATATTTTTAAAGTGTAAATAAGTTAGGGTATTAAAGGGGTTAAATAGTCTGTATTTGTTGTGATGACGGGCTATTAATAAAAACTTTTAAACACTTTCTATAGAAATGTTTTTGCTGTTATTTTTTAGCTTTATATGAACTGTCTCTGACACGCCATCATTTCAGTCAGTTTCAACTAAAGTCCAAAATGGATCCTTACAGTCACAACTGGGTAGAAGGTGCATTAAGGAAATGGGGTTGGACGATGTGAACTGCTAATGCATTTTACATAAAGCTTTTACATGCGCCACACACTTCAGTGTGCCATTCAAATGATCTATGACCCTACAAATGCAACTTCAGCCCTTAAAATAATTTAAGCACGTGAGTTACTACGAAAAAGCACATCATAATAATAATAATAATAATAATAATAATAATAATAATAATGTACCAGGCTATAAATTTGGTCGTTTCTCCTCTAATGTTGGGCACTTTCAACTTTGATGTCAGTGGTGACCGACTTGTTTTTGATGTTATAGTCACACTGTTAACTTATTTAAACCATTACTTGTGAGGTAATTAAAACATATGTGGCATATGCACATGACGAAATGTCATACTGCTTTTGTGTTTCTTCTAATCTGGACATTAAATGTAGTTCTAGCATAAGCTGCTAGAAGACTGCACAGTTTAATGAGATTTAAAGCCCGCCACCTGCTTGGGAGGCATGGAGGCGAAGCAGGGAGATTAGTATTTATCAATGGCACCTTGAAACCTGTGGCAGCTGATTGAAAGTTATGTTTTCGCAAAGTTTTCCCCTTCACTTCTCAAATTAGTTATAGTGACTATTCATCATTCTGCTGCGGCAGTGGTGCACACAACCACCCAGATACACTGATATACTTCTTTTAAATTATTAGATGCAATTTACATGAATCTATTGTTGCCCGCACACGCAAGCTTACATTGTGAAGTGCACTTTTACTTGACTGAGGCATCATTTCCCTTCAATGATTCCTGCCAATGCCTCAGGCTGCTGATATATTAGTGTCATATTAGGAAGAAATGGAAAGAATTTACCCAAAGGGTGTTGAGAATTTCCATTTATTTATGAGCCTGGAAGAAAGTAATACACTATGTTTGACATGGGAACTGGGAATTTGGTGATATTGAGCAGATGATAGAGACAGGTGTAGTGTGTGTTTCCTTGCATGTACTTAATTTGTTAAGTTTGTTTTGAGGGAAGGAGGCCAAGAAGTGTGACTGTGCAACAGTTTAAATCTGAAGCTGAAACCAGGGTTGGATTTAACAGACAGACAAACAGAGAAGGTTTGCTGACTCGTTAAGGTCTGATGTTTCCAAAGTTTTTGTCTTATTACTCATTATAAACAGACAATGTCAGCTTTTGTCAGTTTACGGTAATTTGTTTGTTCATTTTGCTATGATTTATTGTTTAATATACACTTTCTCTTTAACAACTCATTAGAGCTCAGTGGGAAAAGAAAAATCTGTTATGGACTGGGTACTGTGTTAGGAACAAAAGCATGTCACACTTAATTTGATGGAAATGAAAATTATTAACCTACAGAGGGCTGAATTCAAAGACACCCCAAAAAAAAGTGAAAAAAAAAAAAATGATGCAGCAAGCTAGTTCATTTTTGCCAAAACTTCATTGCATCAACTCAAAATGGTACTCGATAGTTTATATGACACACACATGCCTGTATGCATGTCTGACAACATTGGGATTTGCTCCTAATGAGACGACAGATGGTATCTGGACCAGGGCATCACTGAGCTCCTGGACAGTCTGAGGCGGATGGATGGACACATAATGTCCCAGAGGTGTCCTGTTGGATTTAGGGCAGGTGAGTGTGGGGGGGCCAGTCAGGGGTATCATTTCCTTCCTGCATGCTCTCACCACTTTATTGATTGAGTTAGGCAGCAAAACTACTCGGTTCAATCAGGTGAAAAAGATTACAATATAGGTCAAAATATGCACTTTAGAACATTAATCCTGCACATCAAGGAAATGCTCTACATCCTTCATCGTGAACACGAGTCATTGAGAGATTGTCACCTCATCACTGCTTTCCTCGTGTATCATTGAGACAGTGTTTCCTTGTCATTCTAAAATGTCATTCTTGTATCCTAAATTTACATCAGTTACACTTTGAACAAAGGTTATTTCCCTTCATTTTAAGTGCTAGAAGAAGCTGTCAGCAAACTCAGAACTTCTTGATGAATGTTTAATCTCAGTGAATGTTGTGTCAGCTAAGTTGAGTGGCACGTTTTGGGGAACAACAACGAATATGAACAATATGACAAGCTTTTGGATGTTGACATGCTTTGCCTAAAAATAAATGCGCTAATTCATTAAAAAAATTAAATACTATCTCCATGCGATGTTGCAAGACAGCCCTACAACATCCAGAGCTTTCAGGAACTCAGGGCAAATCTCATCCACCCCAGGGGCCCTGCCATCAAGGAGTTGTTTAACTACCTCAGTGACCTCACTGGGGACCTCCTCCATGAATCACCACCTTATCGTGGTGGAGGGGTTTGTGTGTCCCAGTGATCCCAGGAGCTATGTTGTCCGGGGGCTTGTCCCCCTGGTCTCCCATTGGTCCTGGGTGAATGGCCAGACAAAGAGTGATTCCGACGACCCCTGTGGAAGAGTCACCAAGGGAACTGTTTACCCGGGGCCCCACCCTGGAGACAGGCCTGGGGAGGGAGCTCGAGTGAGAGCATCTGGTGGCCAGGCATTAGCCTGTGGTGCCCGGCCAGGCGCAGGCCAAAGAGGAGACATAGGCTCACCCTCCTGTAGGCTCACCACCAGCAGGAGGCATCGTAGCGGTCGGGTGCAATGTGTGTTGGGCGGTGGAGGCCCAGGTGGGCCGATCCCCGGCTATCGAAAGTGGCTCTTCATTAACCTAATTTACTAATATGCCTTAATGTGAATCAAGCGTGCAAACTATTTTTTAACATTTTCTGGTATCTATAGATCAGCATTCGTGCACCAATGATGTGTCGTTTGTGAACGAGCCGGCTCTAAGAGCCGAGTCTTTGTAGCGCTGAAGCTTCTGCCGCTCTTGCTCAGCTCGCCATGCAGACAGGGCGAGACTTTATTTTGATGGGCACACCATGCAGTCAATCACATGCAAAAACTGACTATCATACCATTATGTAAAAGAAGCAACGGGGGCAGATACAGGTTAGGTACAGGTTAGGTACAGAGAGAGATGGGGAGCCAGATTTCTATGGAAGCGGCCTTTATTTAATTGATTTAAAGTTTTTAAATGTTAAACAGTAAAAGCTGTATTTTTTGTAAGGAAAAACTGCATGAAAATAATGCTTTTTTGAGAACGTTGAACAAAAAATGACTTATTAAACACACAAATCATTCATTATTGCTAAATTAGGTTAAAATAGAAGGCCCTGAGTGATACTAAATGAGCTGTAGGAACCGACTCTTCTAAGGGAGCTGAGCCAAAAGAGCTGAATCTTTGAAAAGAGCTGTACCACCAATCACTACAAACCATAGAAAAAGTGAATTAAGACTAAAAAAGCTGTTTGAATTTAGACAGATTGTTCACAAGGCACTGAATTTGAAGCTTCTCCTTGTTTGCTATGAAGTTTGTTTGGACAGACTGAGAAGAATAAAGCTAAACACCTGCATCACATGCCAGAAGTGTGAGAGTTGGCAACCCTGCAATGGACAAGCTCTTCTCACTCCATCATCCTCACATACTGATATATGTGACTTGCAGGTGTCACATTTATAGCAAAGTAGGTGCTCTGGTTGCATCATTTTTTAGCATGCAAGGTAGTCTAATAGAGAGCCCTGCTGAAGAGCTCTAAGCACAAGATTGATAGAGACTGGGGTGTACCACACCAGGCAAGACCCCTGGTGCAGGCTGTGCAGAGATGCCCCTGAGACAATCCAGCACATAACAGCAGGGTGCAAGATCTGGAAGTCCCGAGGTCAAATACAACTGGACATAGTAGTGGTGGACAAACAGTGGAAGAAAGCAGTCGTGATAGATGTTGCAATACCAAGTGATGGCAACATAAAGAGGAAGGAAAACGAGAAGCTCAATAAATACTAAGGGCTGGGACACGACCTAGAGAGGATGTGGAAGGTGAAGGGAACAGTGGTCCCTTCAGTGGTTATACTGGGAAGATGACTGAACATATCACTTCTTGCTTTAAAGTTCAAGTCAGTTTAAGTCCATACATAGGCCCTTAGGAGCTAGTCCCAACAAGTATTTTGCTGACACTAAGAATTATATCAGTATTATCTTTTCATACTGCAGGCAATCACAGTAAGGCTCTCTTCTTGCCTAATGTGGTGTACAGCTGAATAAAGATTTAGTCTTTTTTTTTTCCATGGTTTATTTCTGATATTGGACACCTTGTGTACTGACAGTGACAAGTTAAAATCCAAATAGCAAATATAAACAGATGCTGTAGTCTTTGCCTCACTTTAAGTTCTCTCACATAATGTATGATGATGAAGGTCGTTTATCTGGCACTCCCACTTCCTTAATTCCACATTTACTGAAGCTTTAAGAGCAGAGAAGATAAACCCTCCAGCCCAGCTTCATCGTTCTTCTGCTCCTTATCAGTTTTATGTTCAGTCAGGATACTGTGACACAAGCTCAGAACATTCTGAAGAGAAATGCAGCAGAAAGGCAACAAATATGAGATCAGACTTGATTTTAAAATTCCAGCTTTTCAGGAAACAGAAAGCGCCCATAACTGTGCGTGCTCATTTCTGCAAAACTGGTCACATAAATATATATTTATAATTTCATTTGGTTTGAAAAGTTTCACAAGCACTTTATGAGTTAGGAAGCCCACAGAGGATCATGTTTTGTTGTTTGAAAAAACATGAATATCAGAAAAGTAGAATTTACATGGATTTTAACCTCCCAACTGAAGAATATCCCTCCAGGCAAAGAACTGAATCCAGACAGAACAACATGTGTCTGCCAACACATTGTTTCGCCTGGCTGTCTTGCAGCCTCATCAAAGAATCAATTTTTTACACCACAGGGCATTTTGAAATGTATGAAATACATTTATATTTCAAATCTGAGTCCCTGAATAATGTAGGCCATTGACTGAAAATAGTGTCAGCCTGAGAACTTTCCCCTTTCGTACCTATGTTACATAAATAGAACAGATGGGAGCTTCTATACTGTGCATCAAAATCTAGGGATGACAGTCTATTCAGGACAAGTTGAACGGAATATATTGGAGTTGTCTGACCTCAGCTATGTTTTAATCTCTGTGGAACCAAATTTAGATGTACTCAAGTTTGCACATAGTCTGTGCAAAGTGCATTGTAACCAGTGTGAAAGCACAAAGTTTTCAGGGTCACTAGAAGTAGAATGTGTCTGGTGGCTCAGTCAAACTAGAGTAAAAATAGAATTGCAACCTCCTTGTGACTAGGAAAAAATTGATGGTTGTCTTGGGACTGCACTGAATTTTTACAATTGCAAGCAGTTGCAGCAACCAGCCAGTTGGCTTGCAGCCACTTTTGAGCTCAAGGCAATTGCACAAGTCTCCAAACAATTGCAGTCTGGCTTGGGTTGACTGCAGTCACTCTCAGACAGATTGGTGAATGTTTGCAGATAATTTTAGTCTAATTTAGAAAATTTAGAAAAGCAGATTGATTGCAACACATAGCAATTAGTCTGAGTCAGTCTGAAAAGATCATCACAACTCATTTGCAATGTTTCTGTTTAGGTTACAGGACTCAATTCAATTGGTTGCCAACTGCTTATATTCTGGTTTCTATATAAAAACTGAGATTACCAAGCAACTATGTCATTTTGCAGTTAAATTGCCATCCCGCAGCAAATGTGAGACAGTTGCTGCCACATTAAATACCTAATGTGGGAATCATTAATTTCACAGCAATCCAACCGATGGCTGTAGAGACTGACTAAAACCCAAAATGCTAATCTTGTTATGGTGGTAGAATTAAGTGAGGAGATCATCACTGTTTCTGGAATTCATCTTCTGGGGACCCTAAATGTCTGTACCAATGCCAAAGAAATACATCCTATTACAAGACACTAGTGGTGGGCTGATCGATCCAAATATTGATAATATCGGTATCGGTATTGATATTGATCAATACCAGTGTAATGAGATCGATAGTTTAACTTCAGTTTTTGTCCTGTATGCAGGGCTGCGGTTTCATTAAAGATGCAAACTGTAAATACTAAGTGGCGTTCCTGTCACAGCACAGAGCAGGCACACTTTGCTCCTCCCCTCCCCGCAGTGTTTTGACGTTATACCATCACGTGACACGTAACATTTTACTTGGGAAAAAAAGGAATTCATCAGCGGTCTCAAACTCCCGGCCCGCTGGCCACTTCCGGACCCTGACCCCTACTTTAGGTCGCGATTTTATGTCAAAAATATAAGATAATTTGGCCCTTTAAGTCACTTTTTTGACATTTCGCTTTCCCCTCCAATTAAGAGGAGTTAGTGAAATGTCAAAAAAGTAACTGATGGCCAAAAATTGCCACTACACCACTACAAGACACAGTCTGTCAGCTGTGGGTGGATGTTCCTAAATCTTGAGGGTGTAAGCATGGCTAAAAGCACACCAAAACTTTGCAGTGCTTTTGTATGTATGTAAGATTTGACTACATTATTGTATAGGATTATAAAAAGATACTGAAGTTATGGTTTCACAAAGCTTTAAAATTACATACAGTAGTCTTGCTCTAACAAGCTTTCATTGAGTCAATCAATTAAATAGCCTGATGCCCACAGCTTATAGAAATAAAAATAATAATAGGGAGAAAAGTTTATTGATGGTGTGAGTTTCTTTGAGACTGCTAAAATGCTGGGGATTAAAGGCTGTTCTAAATATGCTGCTCTGTGTGGCTCTTTTGATGCATCCAGTCAATATCAAAGCACAGCGATGTCAAAATGCAAGGAAAAGGTAACATTTATGTTTATACAATATTATTTTCCCCAAAAAAATCTTTTTTTTTCCTTTCAGATAATGAGACCACTTCATAACATGAATGCAAGTACAGGAAAATCAAACTGAGGGAAGGGCAGATGAACATATAGAGACAGTCTATAATGATCAGGTCACCGCTTTGATCCTATAAAGGAAAATAAGCTCAAAAACAGCTACAAAGACTGTTGCTAAAGTGCCCTGATAATTCTCACTCTCTGGATAACAATGACAAAATTTGAGTATTTTTGGAAATGGGGAAAGCAGATGAAACTTCACTCTGCAGCTTTTTACTGTGAGGCAGTGAAATGTGCCACTAGGCCTGATCTAATCTGAGCCCTTTTACCTCAGTAACGATGAATTTTTGAAGGACAGATTTGATAAATAATTCTCGACATTTATGCAGACTCTGTGAGATCAATACTTTTACCATTCAATATTGGTCAGGCTCCAGAAAGCCTGGCCTTTTCCACTTCACATAATGCAGGTTGATGTAATCTTTCATAATATTATCGTGGTGTCGGAAGTACTCACAGTTTCAAAGTACCAAGCCCCAGTTTAAAGCACAGGCTTTCTGTAAACAGCAGGAGTGAGCATAAAGTGAAAAGAATGAACACAAACAAATCAGAGATGGAGAAAGGTGGGGTTACATCAGTGCTTCTCAAATAGTGGGGCGCTACCAGGTGCGCTACCATGGGGGGCATGTCTGACCCCGGGGAACGCTTTTTTTTTGCCATACTAGAATTGTAATTGTACATCCACTACAGTAGGTGGCAGTGGCACTCTCATTGTCAGAGTGTGCGCAGTAAGTAATAGCTCTATGGTGTACAGTTTTTTGTTTTGTTTTTTTGCCTACAGGCAGCATAGAGCAGGCTCCGCCGTGACTATTTATAGTCACGGCCCCTTCTTCCTAGGGGGGCATAACAAAAAATAATTGAGAAGCACTGGGTTACATCAACGGTAGCGGAGATCAAATCAAATTTAAGGTGATGATGCTGATTAGATTCAGTCACTGAATTCCGCCTTTGTGCTAGAATAAAAGTCTGTAGGGGTGGGACATCAGCTATGATAGGTCACATAACATCTGCTTATATCTTGTTGAATTCTGCTGGTTAAAAAGCTCAGCTGATCACAGCCTGGGCACAAAATCTAAATGTGCTCCCAAAACACAATTATTAAGCAAAGTTTACTACAAACTCTTAAAAAAAAAATTTTTTTTTTAAATCACATACACAGTTTATATCTCCGCAAATGTTTGTTTTTCTTTTTTTCATTCAGATATTTTAGAGGATGCTATTAGGGCACATAAACTGAATAAAACATATCCTGACTATGTATGCCATTATCGGTTCATGTGGAGCTCATTTTTTGAGTAAAAATATAAAGTCTTTTTTATTTTTATTTTACAGTTTTCAAAAGCCATTAAAATAAATTTCTAGTCTTTATGATCTGGTAATTTATGATGGCGTATGAGAACATCGGGTGGTCTCTATTGCAGCTTAGTAGCATTACAGGCCTGTACTCTACTGAGTGCCTTTGTTTTTCTCTGCTTGTGTTCCACATAACAGATGTTCAAGCTTTGTTAAAATAAAAATGTAAGTTGATATAAAGTTTGCATCCCATCTATTTTCTTCCACTCATCAAATTCAGGGTCACAAGGGGGCTGGAGCCTATATCGGATGTCATAGGGCGAGAGGCAGGGTGCACCCTGGACAGATCACCTATATGTCGCAGGTTTAACACAGAGACAGACAAAACTTCCTTGAGATTGAGTTTGTATGGAAGATGCCAACTTGTCTCCAAACACTTGTCAGCTGCTCAGTAAGTGGTAGCAAAACTGTGAAGAGTGTGATGTGATTGGAAATGTAGAATGTTTGCCTTCAAAGTAAAAGTGGCATCTTTTAAAACATGTTGGTGTCAGTAGTAAGACAACTTTTACTTTGAAGGTGGGCGTTCTACATTCCACTGTTTCCAGATTTCCTGCCGGTCGGTGGTTAGTTAGCAAATGCTTGCAAACTACGGGTGATTACGGCAAGCTTCTAATGCCAAAAGCAGTGAATGGCTCTTTTATAGTGCCAAGGATCGAACCACCAACTTTCCAATTACTCAATGACCTGCTCTACCTCCTGAGCTACAGCCACCAGAGTAACAAAGATGGTTTTGGACTTAACCAGTTTCTAGCACTTGTACAGAGAATTTGAATCCTGGTGATTACCGAGACATTTTCAAAGGATGTCTGGCACTTTGTTTGTTTTGTACCTGTCCTGAGATGATGGTAGAAAAAACATTTGGGTTACAAAACACATTTTATAGGATTTAAAAAACAGACTTGTTGCAGTAGCCACAAGAGACCATCTACAGGCTGAGTGTTCGAGGTGAATCACAGTGGAGAGATTATGTGATTTTAAAAAAGAAGAAAAGGGACAAGATGAGAAATATTTTATGGACTAGAGATGATGCAGATGCTTCAACTGCATTATGCCATCAGGGCCCCTAGAGGCATTACTGAAGTATACCTGGAAAAATGCTTTACCAAAGCTGGTCTTGGGTATTGGTGCGGCTACCTCGCACAAGTGCCCACAGGGCACCAGGCCTCCAGGAAGCACTTGCTCTCCCAATCGGAGGTGGTATCCTGGGGCTACCTCTCTATCCTCAGACATTTATTATTGACTCATAGACACAGAGAAACGCAGAAACCTAATGAAGAAAAGAATCCCAAGACAAAAGTCAAACACTGTAAAAATGTTGATTTTTAGTGATAAATTTACCTTGAATTGCAAGTATGTAGAGTTCTCAGAGCTTTTATCCACTCATTTATATTCACACCAATGCAGTACCTACTGTATACTAACATGCGCTAGTGATACATTGGTGTTAAGTAAGTCACAGGGATTGATAAAATGATTGGTCTGCTGATTGATTAAGCATCAAATATCTACAAATATGAGAAGCTCACTAATATTTGATTTAACCATCTACTACTGCTAAACTATTAACCACTCATTTACAGTTCTTATGTGCCCTAACATCCATCAGAGATACAGTACATCTGCATATGATGATGGAGGTTCTCTTTCACTTTGTGATTTGTTTTGATGACTTTCAGGAAGACTAAACGTCATTCAAGTACTTCATCTTTCCACAGCATTGCAGGAAGTGGTAAATCTGCAGCAAACTACAGTTAACAACAGTTGTCCTTTGAATGACAATGAATATATCTACAGGCTGCCCCCACCTACACACACACAGCTGTAATGAAGTTTCACCCTACAAGGCAGAGGTTTGGTCTTCTCTCCTGCACTGGAATAGAAGGACATTTAGAGATCAAAACACATTGGTAATGACCATTTTCTAGCATTTTCTAAGCTCCTCAAACTGCTTCATGTGTAGTCATGAAATGTGAGGGGGAAAAAAAATTTCCCCACAGCCAACCACTTTCCTTTCAACTCCTTCAAAAACACCAGCAGCCAGAGAGTTTAAGCATTTTTAAAGTAAAACAGACTAAGGCAGAAACTATAGGGAACACCAACACACACATTATACAATGACAGCATGTACCCATCACATGCAGCTTTTCCCGTTTCATTAACTTCAAGGATGTACTTTCTGTGTGCTTGCTTGCAGATTTGTCCTTAACCGGCATCACTGCGTTTGAGAGCATAGTGGTAACTCCTGCGAGGAAGAGATTGCTCATGCTGCTGCAGAGAAGATAGAGCTTTTATTTCATAAGCGGACTTTTCAGCATCAACCCACCCCGCTCAAAGCTTTTAAGTAACATTACAGGACAAATCCTGAAAGGACAAATAAGTGCTAAAGATGAAAAGGAACAAATAAAATACATATGTAAATGCATGTGTAAAAATAACACGCTTATACCATCCATCCATTTTGTTAACCGCTTGTTCATCTCAGGGTTGGCCAGGAACCTGTGCATATCCATCACCAAGCTGGACAGATCGGCAGTCGGATAAAGGATGGTTGTACCCAGAAACTACACATCAGCAAACACAGTCATTACATAAGGCCAGTGTATTGAGCCAGACTCATGGTCTTACCTTTGTGTCTGTCTGCTTACCCGTTTGGGTATGCATAGAAAAGAAATGTGCAAGTTATTCAACCAACCCAGAGGATACAGAAAAGCAAAAGCATGCAGTCGTCACCCAATAATGATTTTATTAGAACTTACTTACTTACTCCTCTTTGTTCCTTTTGAGACATAAGACCACTATGAGCTGCCTCCATTTGTTCCTGTCACTGGCCACAGGTTGCACTTCACCACAGGTAAGGTTCATCTCTTGCAGCTCTGATGTCACTGACCTTTGCCACATTGTTCTTGGTCTTCCCCGTTTCCTTTTACCAGATGGTGTCCATCACAATGCCACTTTAGGGATACGCTGACTATCCATCGCAAGTACGTAGCCCAGCCATTTGAGATGACAGCGATTTATCTCCACCCTCAAACTTTCACACTTGGTCTTCCGATATAGATCATCATTTGTTATTTTCATGGGCCAGAACATACCACATATTCTCCACATATTCTCCTGAAATGACTTTATTATGCATAGGCAGAATGCTGATTGGTCAAAAAGTTGGACAGTGGCATTCACCATGAACTGGAAGACATGTGGAAAGGTAAGTGTGTACACAGCTACATCTTGTACACATGTGTCTACAGAACTCTGTAGCATGTGCCAGCTACCAATGCTGCACCATGGTGGGACCGCGAGCCACTGCTGTTTGGCTGATATTTTCCACAGTCTGACTTTTGCATGTTTTAGCAGTTGCAATCTGCTGTAAGATCATTAAATAATGATGCAACTGATACCTAATACAATTACCACTCACAATTCAAGCTTTGATGTTATATCCTCACCATCCAGATCATAATTAAACTAACAAGACTTTATGTAGACTTCTACTATTAGTTCTGATTGGAAATGTCAAGTTAACAGAGCATTGTTAACAGAGCCTTAGAGTTCTGCAGACTGAGGACACACAGCGGGGGCTTGGTATGGCATCCTGCTGATTCTCAATCCACATTTTTAATCAAAGAAGTTCACTAAATTATTGACTGTGCCATGGTACTGTTTAATATAGTTGAATCAACTAAGTCATAATTGCATTGAGGCACACTGTTGTGTGCCATCTCTGTGAAACTGAATAAACCAAAGTGTTAAATGAAATCGAATACAACGGAACAATAGCATCTGTTTAAAATACAAATGTCACATTTTGAAACATTTTCTATGCTTCGTGTGTGTGTGTCTGTGTGTGCGTGTGTGTGTGTGTGTGTGTGTGTGTGTGTGTGCGCACGCCCACAAAACAATGAAATAATGTAAAAATGAAAAAAAGAGAGTGGGGTATTGAGACGCTGGGGAGTTAATTTACCAATTAAGCAAAGATGATTTATGTGATTTAATGTAAACTGAGCAATATTGCATACGCTGGCATGAGTATCAAATTCATGGTTAGCCTACACATACATAGATGAACCTGTCTCATTTAATGAACATAAACTGACTTACAGTCTGCTCATCAGGTGATGAGTATTAATGGATATGCTGCCAAGGAATGCAAAATACACTAAAAATGATTAAAATGCACAGAAAATATTTAAAGGAAAAACAAACATAAACAAATGTTTGCATACAAGAAAGAAACCACATTCACTGTGCCTCAGCAGCCCATCTCTGGCCTGGGTAATTCGTGAGATTCTCATCAACATCACAGCCACAGCCAGGCAGCGGGGGAAATGCTCCAAAACAGCAGAACTGATTCATGGCTCATTTATCTATCTATTTGGAGGTTCCGATTGGTGTGCGAACAATTCTGACTGCTTATGCTTCCACCTGGGGAATTGATTGTTAATTGAGCTCCAGCTGCGATGACGTGAGCTGATGATCTTGAATGCCAGCGCCTTCCCAATAAACCCACAGTGCAGTCAGTGACATTTGAAGGGATTTGTGTGTTCCAAAACTTTAAAAATGAGTCTGAATCACATGAGAACATAGGAGCACAGTGTTTACAGTTTGCAGAAACGGGTGTGTCTTTTGGTGGAGCGTGTAAGCAGTTTAAAGAGGCTGTAAAATGTTCATTAATCACATACTTGAGACCTGCTAAATTTGTAAATTAACATTTTCTCATTACTTTAGTAGAAAAAAAGCAACGGGGTCCTAATTTCTACTTTCTCTCTGAAGAATAGTTTCCTTTAAAGTTTATTTGTTTTTGCAGTGGTTGGACTGTGAGACTATAATTATGCACAGCAGTGCTTCAGGCTCAATGCTAATGTCAGCATGCTACAGTGCACACAGCGGAAACATACTGATGTTTAGATAAATTAAGAATTTGAACAGATGCAAAATAATTTCAATTCTTCTGAATATCTGTGCCAGAATTTACAGTAATCCATCAAAAACTGTTTGAAAAAAAAATTTCACGTCTTCTCGGCCGCTTTTTGTATTTCAGCGCAATCCATGGTGGCAAATGATGCATGGGTACTGACCTTCTGTTGGACACTACTATGAGTGAACATATAGGGTACAGTAACCCTCAGCTTTGGGAAATCACTTAAAAATTGCAAACTGGTTATATAACCACATGAGCTAATGTCTTTTCTTTCTTGGCCCGTAGTTCTCGAGTCTTTCTGGAGGTCTTTCAAAGTGTTTCTTTGGACATTGGCTGCTTTTTCACTCATTTTCAGTCCTGTCCTTGTACCTGACCATTTTCTGCAGAATTATTGTTTTGTAACTTTGTTTCTTTGTTAAGCCACTTAACACTGACCTATGAATCATTCAAGCATTAAAAAAGGCAGCTAAGTCAACCAGTGTTAGAAATTTCAACAGACAACTTAGCAAAGAACGAATTTGAAATTGTATCTTTAGAGACTAAAAATACAAGGAACCACGAATCTCTCAAATATGTTCACAGCAGTAAATAAGGTAGTTGAAATATTTCGGTTTTAAACAAAGTACTTCATAGAGTCTCATAAAAATAACAAAAACTCATCCTGTAACATATGGATTTGCAAACAGATTCTCAGGACATCACATGCCACTCCTTTGAACGAGCTGCAGTCATGTTGGATTCAGAGAGCTCTCTTTTGATGAACAAACATTTAGAAGTTAGTGGCTGGAAGATTAATGGTGGAGGAAAGCAGAAGTTTTCAAGCTGTTGTTTTTGTATTGTTGGGTACACCCTTCCTTGCATTAACACAAAATCACACTCTCACGCAGTCCTTATTTGATTAACTGGATTGTAGTTTGGTGAGACCTCTCTTTCATAACTAGTCACTAAGGATCTTGAGCAACAGTGACGGCTTGGAACAGCACTTGAAGTTCCAGGAATGAGAACAGGCAGCAGTTGGACATGACTGGTTAGCTAACCATTTTAAAAGTAGCTTGAATCACTAAAGTTTAAGGGAAACATTTTGAAGTGCAGCTGTCCTGGGGGAGAGCTGAAGATGAAATCTTTGAAAAACAAAATCAGAGCACTTGACATATTGGAGAAAGAAGAGTCAAACAAGCTGACAGATGCAGGAACAGAAAAGACTGAAAGTAAAACATTCAGATTCTGGCTTGGACACGCCAAGTGTTGGATGCAGAGTTGCATCTTGGCTGGAGTGTCTAGGTCCTTTTGGCCCTCCCTTTTCCCCATGTCTGGATGCACCCATGCAGCTGGAGGAGGAGAGAGAGAGACAGCAGGCTGCTTTGTGTGTGTGTGTGTGTGTGTGTGTGTGTGTGTGTGTGTGTGTGTGTGTG
>JASGAU010122811.1:0-10159 GCA_030220045.1 Australoheros facetus
AATAAGATAGACCATCAAAAAGTACAGTCTACTCAGCATTAACAAGTAATGTTCACATTCTAGGTAATTTTAAGTAATATGAACTCAATATTTTTAAGTGAAATCAAAATCTGGGTTTACAGTGTAGGTGATCTGTGAGGATGGACCACAAGACCTAGATTTGATGTACACTGTTGATGCACATTGTCCTGTTGGGAACCTGGGACAATGTTGCCAGTTGGAACACCCTATAAGACCCAATATCTTCACCTCTGTTGTTAACATGGATGAAACCTTTTAAAACTTCAGGCTCTTACGGAGAGCCTTAGATAACAGAGTTAATATTAATGGTCATGAAATGCTGCTTTGCTTCTCTTTTATTGTGGATGTCACATTATCACATCACATTACTGTTACCATAGAGGAGGTGGAAAAACTGTGCATAACATACAGTATGCACAGCAATAAAGTCCATGTATGATAAGCTTAAAAAGCAATTTTGAAGCAAGTTGAGTGGAGGTGTTCAGGAAATAAATGGCATGTCATATGGTCTAACTGCCCCAGTTTTATATTTTGAATGCAAAGAATATTATTCTTGCATATCACATCCACAACCAGATGACTTTATTACTCAATAAATAGGATTCTGTTGACAATAGCATCTATCAGTCTGGTGACTGATTGTGATGGTGCCCATGTTATTATTTTGATGGTGATGACTGGCTGTGTTTGTGTTACTTACAACAAGAGATAATACGGTAAAGATCAAAGCTGATGGAGAGGAATTAAAGTAAACTAACTGTAACTGTAACTGTTAACTGTAATTTCCCCATTGTGGGACTAATAAAGGTATTCGTATTCATATTCGTAAATGTGCTCATCAAGTGCAGTAAATGGATTTCTGCACCTTTGCTTGCTTTCAACAGTGTTTCCGAATAAAAGTTGTTGTTTTCAAGGGAAACGATACATCTAAACTGGGCATTTAAACTCCAAACAATGCAGGAATTTAACTATGAGTACAGAATATGTACTTATAAGACTAACAAATAAAAATAAAATCACAAGTTCTGCAAGTTAGCAGTAAGCTCTTTTTTCTGTGATTCTACTGTTGGCTTCAAGCTGAAAACTCAGAGGACTTTGCATAAGTAATTAATTATAGGGAGTTAAGACATTGTTTGTGATTTATGACTTTAAAAGCTTGAATATATGATATCTCCTCTAGAAACATTGTTTATCTAATTTGTACTGGGATGGACTGGACTGGTACAGCGTTTTTGTTTTTCCTTACAGGAAGATGGTTGAATGATTTATCTAAATGCTACTCCACAGTAGCATAAAGTTGGTCACAGATCAGCATCACTCATCTACTCGCCACAGTACATTACACTGATGCAATCACTGCACAAGTGTTGTTATAAAAAGTATTCTATATAAAATCTTACTTCTTCTCAGAAAACTGTATAAGCAATAAACAGAAGATGGGTTATTTATGACGCGTGAGTCTTATTAAAACTTCTGTGAAGTCATAAACTGGTTAAAAATAAATCTCAGAGCAGTGGTCTATAAAATTCTGTTTATTTTCAGCTCATCATGAATCTAATGAAGTTAGCGTGGAAAATAAGGACACTCTCAAATGTGTCAGAACTATAATCCTTAGCTGCCTGTCACCTACACTCTCCTAATCCATAAACTTTAGTATATTTATTATGGTGAGGTAAAGCTCCACAGAGAAATGGAAACAGAATTTGCTGTCTAAACTGTCAAGACATACCTATGACTACATGTGACAAAATCAGCATACAGTTATCATACATTAACTGTGAGAAAAAAATCATAAAAAATAAAAAAAAATCTTCAACACATCACATATGTACTGTTGGCGTTTGAAGACTAATTGTCATGCATGTACCTGTTCTTCCTTGTTGTCAATTGAATACTTTAATCAAAATATTTAAGATCATAGAAACCGACCTATTTCCCAAGGCCAAAATCTCACATCACATTTGGATGGAGTCGCCATCCTCAGGAGGAGAGACTTTGTTGTAGTTTCAGGGAGCTGAAAGAACATGCCAATTAGCCAGTGACACCTGGGAGAATAAGACAGAGGAATAACTCTTGAGGTGCTTCAGATGGTGACGGAAGTTCTTCCTGCTGTTAAGAGACGACAGCAGGGAACTGTCTTTTCAAGTGATTTACAACAGGAGGAAGCAGGAAAATATGAAAGGGGAGTCTTGATGTAATTTTTTAAAGGAAGCAAAACATAATGGAGGAGAAGTAAAAGCATTTTAATCTGATAGCAGAAAGCTTTCTTATCTTCACCAGAGTTTGGCGTCAGTAAAAAAAAACCCTTTTAACCTTACCCATAATAATGTCAGGAATCAGACAATTTATTTCAAAGAAAATAGTGTCCTGTGATACTCTAGAGGGTGAGTTATGCTGTCAAAGCAAAACATGACAGGATTTAATTGTTTTTATTTAATTAATTTTAATGGTTATGAAGTTTATCAGGTTTCCATTAGCCACACTAACAGCTCACTCAGTTGAATACCAACATCAGCATGCTTGGAACGATAATATTTACGAATGCAAATATAATTATTGTTCTCAGATATTTGACCATTAACTATAATGCCAAAAATTAAAATGCTGACCTGATGCCGAAGCCATTACAGTTCACCATGAGGGAAACATCCAGTGCAAATACAAAAGGAAAATCCAAACTTGATGGTAATTCATGTAACAGTATGGATTCATTACTTACAAACCCCATTCACACAATCAATTAGTCATGAAAGCTAGTGTTCATAAAAAATAATTTATAGCAGTTTCAAAGAGATGATATAAACTCACCTGCCATTTTATTAGGTACACCTGTTCAACTACTCATTAATGCAATCAGCCAATCACATGAGAGCAATTCAGTGCATTTAGGCATGTAGACATGGTCCAAACAACCTAATGAGATTCAAACTGAGCACCAGAGTGGGGAGGAAAGATGATTTGGGTGATTTTGAATGTGGCACAGTTGTTGATGTCAGAGGTCAGAGTGGAAGGGGCAGAATGGGTAACTCAACCACTCGTTACACCCAGGGGCATAGAATTAAGTAAGGACAGTAAGGAAACATCCCTACCAATATCAAATAATGTCTGTTATCTCCCTACCAATCACGGGGTTACCAATGTTAATACCAAGTGGCCAGTATCTTCCCCAAGGATACTTTGTCATGCAGACTGGAGCAACCAGGGATCGAACCACCAACCTTCTGATCAGTAGATGACCTGCTCTACTTACCTCCTACAGCAACAAAAGACCACATTGGGTACCACTCATGTCAGCTAAGAACAGGAAAGGCTAGAATTCACACAGGCTCATCAAAATTGGACAATAGAAGATTGGAAAAACATTGCTTGGTCTGATGAGTCTCAATTTCTACTGCTACATTTAGAAGTAAGGGTCAGAATTTGGCATAAACAACATGAAGCATGGATTCATTCTGCCTTGTATCAATGGTTTAGGCTGTTGTTGGTGGTATAATATCAGTGGGATATTTTCTTTGTGCCCCTTAGTAGCAATTTAGCAAAGTTAAACACAACAGGTTGCCTGGGTATTGTTGCTGGCCATGTCCATCCCTTTATTCCCACAATGTTCCCATTTACTGACAGCTGCTTCAGCAGGGTAACATGCCATGTCACAAAGCTCAAATCATCTCAAACTGGTTTCTTGAGCATGACAGTGAGTTCACTATACTCAATAAGCATCAGATCTCAATCCAGTAGAGCACCTTTGGGATGTAGTGGAATGGAAGATTCACATCACGCATGTGCAGCCAGCAAAGGTGTAGTAACTGTGGGATGCTATTATATCAATATAGACCAAAATCTCTGAAGAATGTTTGCAGAACCTCTTTTAGGCCACAGAAAGTACTAACCTGGTACTAGAACAGTATATCTAATAAAGTGGCTGGTGAGTGTAGATCTGGGATATTGTGGTGTCACTCAACAGTTCATTATAACACTTTGGCTTAGCAGGCTGCCATATAGACAGCATTAACAAGATTTTACTCAGGCCAAAACATGAACAATTGGGCATAGGTATATA
This sequence comes from Australoheros facetus, assembly GCA_030220045.1. NCBI lineage: Eukaryota > Metazoa > Chordata > Actinopteri > Cichliformes > Cichlidae > Australoheros > Australoheros facetus. Next base: position 4,079 of record JASGAU010122811.1, read on the forward strand.
GGAATTCTGATCAAGAGAAGCTTGAAACTCAAAAGGGTCTGATTTGTTCGTAATATAATATTAATATTTGTTGGTTATTAATATTATTTATTAAGCAGGTTTCTTAAGGTATGAAATAAATCCCTTAAGCTCTTAGTCCAGAGTTGTGGTTTGCAGAGCATCTTTGAAAATATGTTACCACCACATCAAAGGCTGATTGAGGAGCCCAACAGGAGTAGTGCTCATCTGAGAAATACAAGAGTAGGGTCAAAGAAGTTTGTTTCCATCTACACAAAGTAAACAGAGCTGTTCAATAAGACACAGCAGGCCATTTTGTTCTTCTCAGACATTTCCAGCAGTTATTTGAGACCATGAATTTCTCACACGTTCTGAATGACTGCATGCTGTGGATGAAAATTAGAAAAACACTAACTCATGAGTTTACCAGATTAGAGGCAGAAGTATTACTTTGAACCATTCAAAGTAGTACTTCTGGGGATTCTGGGGACATAAATTAAACTATTTATTAATTTTTCCTCCCTCACTGGCAGTGACATCTCTTTGGACCTCAAATTCAGAGTTCCAGTGAAACGCTACCAAATATAATTTTGACAACTGGGATCAAACCCAAATCGTCTACATGGTTCATTTTTCATGGAATAATGCCAGATCAGGACTCACCTGGCCATGAAACTGTTTGTCAGTCCAGTTACTTTCTGAAAAAGGGGGAATATGTATGAAAATGGTTGTAATTCCTAAATAGTTAATGCAATACTTAAAAAAACACTTTAATCATATCTTGATGGCTTTACTTGTAATTGACTGTGGTGGTGTACAGAGGCAAAATTACAACAAAAAAAAAGTATCCTAACTGTATACAGTAACTGTTACACTCACTGACCAAATCATTGCATTTCCTGTGACTACTTCGAAGTGTCGAAGTGGGAAGTGCTTGGTTTGTATTGACAAGTGAATGATTTTTCATGGGAATGCTAAAACACCAATTCACATGACTACTTTCATCACTGGGTTTAGAGTCTCAGTCTACATTGTGCCATTTGGCAGTAGATTAGTGGCTTTATGTACTGTAGTTAAATGAATGTAATTAAATTTTCCACCATGATGCATATCCATTTTTTGTGGGAGTAAAACATCTGCGACTTGTAAAAATACCACACTCAGTTTGACATACAGCAGGTGTTTGCTTTATTATTTGGTGAGATTTCCATCAGTCTTTACATCAGCTGCCTGAAGACAAGAGCCAGCTTCCATCTAAATTATTTGATCAGCTGATTCACCTTTGCCATCATTGTTTTTTCTCAGAAGAGCTACAGTATTTACTGTATTTACATTCTCAATCATATATAAGATAGGCAAAGCTCTGGAAAGTGAATGTGAAGTGCCTTAAAAATTCTTTATTTCTATGGCCCGCATGGGGTGACTCTTCAGGTTGTAAAAATATCCCATATTCAAAAGCACAGAAGTTAATGAGAAAGTGACTTTGTGCTCACTTGATCTATGATCTCAAGAAAGACATGGTGTTTTGTAAATGATGGTCCTAATTGGTGTAAAATACACTATATTGGCAAAAGTAGCCCATCACCCATCCAAATCATTGAATTCAGGTGTTCCAATCACTTCCATGACCACAGGTGTATATAACCAAGTACCTAGGAGGAAGACTGCTTCTACAAACATTTGTGAAAGAATGGGTTGCTCTCAGGAGCTCAGTGAATTTCAGCGTGGTACCGTGATAGGATACCACCTGTGCAACAAGTCTAGTCATAAAACTTCCTCACTACTACGTATTCCACCAACTGTTAGTGGTATTACAACAAATTGGAAGCACATAGTGCACAGAGGTTGACAACTTTCTGCTGAGTCAGTTGCTACAGATACAGAACTGCATGTGGATTTCAGATTAGCTCAAGAACAGTGAGCAGAGATCTTCATGGAATGGATTTCCATACCCGAGCAGCTGCATCCAAGTGGCGTATCACCAAGTGCAATGCAAAGCATCTGATGCAGTGGTGTAAAGTACAGCACCACTGGACTCATGCTTCTCTGTCTGGCAATCCAATGGACAACTCTGGGTTTGGCAGTTGCCAGGAGAACTGTACTTGTCTGACTGCATTGTGCCAAGTGTAAAGTTTGATGGAGGAAGGATTATGGTGGGAGGTTGTTGTTTAGGAGTTGGGCTCGGCCCCTTAGTTCCAGTGAAAGGAACTCTTAATGCTTCAACATACCAAGACATTTTGGACAATTCCATATTCCCAACCTTGTGGGAACAGTTTGGGGATGGCTCCTCCCAACTTGACTGCACACCAGTGCACAAAGCAAGTTCCATAAAGACATGGATAAGAAAGTTTGGTGTGGAAAAACTTGACTGGCCTGCACAGAGTCCTGACCTCAACCCGACAGAACACCTTTGAGATGAATTAGATCGGTGACTGCGAGCCAGGCTTCATCCATCATTAGTCTGACCTCAAACATGTGCGTCAAAAATTCCCATAAACACACTCATGAACCTTGTGGAAAGCCTTCCCAGAAGAGTTGAAGCTGTTATTGGTGCAAAGAGTGGGCCAACATCATGTTAAATGCTATGGCTTAAGAATGGGATGTCACTCAAGTTCATATTGCATGTAAAGGCAAATGAGCAAATACCTTTGGCAGTATAGTGTATATGATAAAACACAATATGATGAGAGTCATTTCTTCAGTCAGATCCAGCCCTTACTCCTCATGTTGGGTTTCACAAATCTAGGCAAACTGTGTAAAATGGGTGAAATCACTGCAGCAATTTCCAACTTTTATATACTTTATATTATGTACCAGTAATTTGTTGTCAATTTTAATGCTGCAAAACACATTAAATTATTTTACCTAGAAAAGATCATCAAGTGAAAACTGAAAAGGAGAAAGTGGCTTAAGCACCAAACACAAATCTCATTTAGTGTATGTTTGGACTCTGAAGCTTTAAGATGCTCTAAAGCAAGTCCATAATGAGAATTTACATTCACATTCTGGCTTAATGCACCTTGTGTTTCATGATCTACAGCAGAAAATAGTTTGATTTTGTCCCATAAAGTAAATCAAAAAGCAGAACATGCTGGTGATTTATCTCTCTCGTGTAGTGTAATGGAAAAGAACCTGAAACAAATCATCTATAAATATGCTTTCTTTGTAAGGGAATAAGCTCTCCTCTCTGCTCCACTTGTGCATGGTCTGGAAATCAAAGCAGCACTGTTGGAGGCAGTAAATTGGTGGTGTCAAATACTGTGAAGAATGCAAATTGCAGTAATGGTCTGTGTCTTCTATCTTTGTAAAACAGTCCTTTTTCAGCATTACGCCCACAGAGTAAAGAGCTCTTTGCTTTACAGAAACAAATCGAGATTTTAAGAGTAGCCAGGTTAATGTGAAGATTTCATCACATAAAATATTTATCACACAAGTCTTTATTATTCAAACTGTATTGCTTTGTATGTAGACACCAACTCTATGACAAAATATTAACTTACATGATTATTTCACAGTCTTTATTCTTATTTCAAGCAGGTTTAGCAAACCATGATGTGGTGTTTTTACTAAATAACAAACTGAAAGAAGTTTGCATAAACTCATCATCAGCATGAATGTCATGGTTTGGGCTTTTAATAATTTCTTTGAAGTCTTGTTTTTCCAGGGTGGAATGATTGCACAGCATTAATTTTTAATGACTTTAAAAAACAAGAATTGGGTGCACAAGTTTTTTATTTTGGATTTTCTCTAATCAACACAAGGTCAAAAGTATGCAGGCTAAAATATATACATACATCCCCACTAATATTTGGTTAAATGTCCCTTAGCAAGTTGCACCTTGACCAGAAGCTTTAAGGAGCCATCAACAAACTTCTGGCATAATTCTGGCTGGATATTTGACAATTGTTTTTTTTTGCAAAATTGGTAGTTTGTTTAAATTAGTTGCTTTCCTGCCATGGGCAGGACTTTGGGAAGATCATTCAAGAAGCTTATTGTTAGCCTGCTCTATCCATTCCAAAACCAGTTTTGATGTGTGTTTGGGATCATCGTCCTGCTGGAACATCCAAATGTTTCCAAGTTTCAACCATCTAGCTGTTGGTTTGAGGTGAGGTAGACCTCCGTCTTCATTTTTGCATCCATTTTGTGCAATGTACCAGTACAATTGGCAGAAAAACAGCCCTTAGAACATGATGCTACCATCACCATGCTTGACAGCTGAAAAATTGATTCTTCTTGAAAGCCTCACCTTTACTCCTCCAAACATACCTCTTGTCATTGTAGCCAAATAGCGCAATCTTTGTTTCATCTGACCATCAAGTCATCAAAGATGTATATAATTTTTGTGGCAGAAATGTGTCGCAGCCTCAGGTTATCTGGAAATTTGCAGAATACTTCTGTCAGATTTAATTCAGTTTAGTCCACACTACAATTCTGTCCACATTCAGAGTTGATTAAAAATGACATAACTGTGGATAACTGCAGATCTGGTTGTAGAATAACCTGGACAACAGCACAAAAAGGATACACTCTGAATTACAATTATACATTTATTTATTTTTTCTAAAGTCTAATTCCAACCAATGGCAAAGACTTTATTGCCATAGTATATGTCTATATTTTCTGGAAATTGTGATGTAGATAACAGAAAACGAACCTCCCAACTCAGATACATTCATTTGTGTTCAACAGACTTAAGTTTTACCATAAATTGTAAAGTAAATGAAGGCTGCAACTAAATTTCTTTTATTTTTCATCTGCACAGTTTAATCAAACATACGAGGCTGTAACATGTCTCCACATTTTATCAAATCCTGCCTTTTTTTCTCCTCCTCGTCTTCTTTTTTTTCAGCACTTCTCCATTCACTTTGAGGTTTAATTCAGTTTTATTCTCTTTGATGTTTTTGGTTTCTGACCCTTGCCCACTCAGACATCAAGCATTTCGACTCTCTTGAACTTAAATCATGTTGATGTGTTTCTTTACCCTTACACATTTTTATGGAGTAATAAGCCATCAAAGGAGACTGTAGAGGTCAAGACGCCAGAGTAAATCTGCAACATCACTCATCAGCCAGTGGAAATGTGACAGGCCTGAGTGTGTGACAGCTGGTTTTGTGTCTGGGGTTATCTTGCACAGTGTTCATTCGGGAAACACGTTTGGTTTCAGCTCTAAACCAGATTGTGTATTTTGCTGCAAATGTCACACAGATGAATTTCTTTGTTAAGCTGATGAATTTTGAAAAATTTGAAGAAAATTAACTCACTTGAATAAACAGGTGAAGTCTCAGGCAAAAATGTATTAGCTATTTAACAGAGCAGCAAATATTGTCATTCCAGTTGTTTTCTTGACTCTCAAATGATTTCATTCCACATATTTCCCAAAATGCTGGGGAAGATGTATTTTACTGCAGTGCTGCATCACACCTTCTTTTGTAAAACACACTATAAGCATTTGAGAAGACCACTGGATGTAGCTTTGGTAGTTCTTCTGTTCTTTCTTGATATATGATTTCTGGGGATAATGGATCATGGGCCCTACCACAAAGCAAGAAATGGTTCAGGAATGGTTTGAGGAGTTTGAGGTGTTGACTTGGTCTCTAAATTCCCCAGGTCTCAATCCAATCAAGCATCTGTGGGACGTGTTGGACAAACAAGTCTGATCCATGGCGGCCCCACCTCACAACTTACAGGACTTAAAGGATCTGTTGCTAACATCTTGAAGCTAGATACCACAGCACATTTTCGGGGGTGTTATGGAGTCCATGCCTTGATGGGTCAGGGCTGCAACAGGGGGAATAACACAATATTAAGCAGGTGGTCATGTTGTGCTTGATCAGTGTACATATTCAAATATACATACAGTGCCTTGCGAAAGTATTCGGCCCCCTTGAACTTTTCAACCTTTTGCCACATTTCAGGCTTCAAACATAAAGATTTAAAATTGTAATTTTTTGTGAAGAATCAACAACAAGTGGGACACAATTGTTAAGTGGAATGAAATTTATTGGATGTGTCAAACTTTTTTAACAAATAAAAAACTGAAAAGTGGGGCGTGCAATATTATTCGGCCCCCTTGCGTTAATACTT
>JASGAU010122894.1:0-18149 GCA_030220045.1 Australoheros facetus
TATATATATATATATATATATATAAAAATAATGGCTACTACATGTGCCACGCAATAGCTGCAAGATGACAAGAAATTCCAAGGGCTGAGAGAAGAGCTAGAGAGGATGTGGAAGGTGAAGGCAATAGTGTTCCCCGTGGTAATCACAACAGGGTGGTGACCCACAAAAAGGCTCCACTACAATAAAGTGTAAATTAAAGTGGCTCTGCTAGATTCTCACTGGCCTATAAAAGCCATTGTTCTGTATTTCAGCTGCTGCAGCATCACTGACAGAAATATAGCTAGAGTATAGTTGGGTCCATAAGGGGACCATGACAGTCTTTGTCATTTTGCCTCTGCATGCCGTGCAGACTTTCATCTTTAATTCAAGGCTTTTAACAAAAATATTGCACTAACTGCAGCCATTGTTCTGAAAACTAAACTAATTTTAATGTTTTTAATATTTGGAAAAAATTGTCTTTGCAGTCAATGACTGACCGAAGACTAGAACCAGTGAACATCACCAAATGCTGCATTTCCTCCACTGAGATGCTCTTCTAGCTCTTTACTGCAGCCACCTTCAGTTGCTGCTTGTTAATGGGTCTTTCTGCATTAAGTCTTGTCTTCAGTAACTGAATAGCATGATTTGAGATCAGGTGACTGACGTGACCCTTGAAGAATATCTAATTTCCTCACTTTAAAAACTATAGGGTTGCATTACCAGTATGCTTTGGATTATTATCCGTCTGTGCTGTTTAGAGTTTAGCCCTGTACACTACAGAATGCATCCTCCTACTTCTATCAGCAGTCACATCATCAATAAACACGAGTGACCCAGTTCCACTGGCAGCCATACATACCAACAAAAACCTGATGACCAGCAGTACCCTGATCATCAGCTTTTTGTTCCTGTTAAAATGACTCATTTTAAGCTTCCTATTTGCAAGAATTTAACGCAGTTATGTAAGAGCACACTTTGTTTTACAGAATTCACTGTCAGGTTTAAACTTGCTCAAGAAAAAGAATGCATTGTGAAATGTGTTGTTAGGGAGCATATCTTTCTAGATGAGAAAATTATAAACTGTGTTAATTGCCACATATGACAAGGATTATACTCAGAGACTTTGTTGTAGTTTAAAGACCTTATTATATATCTTTCCCTCTATTCTCTTGGTCTGATTTTGTAAGCAGTCTTTTTCAGGCATGATTTGTTGTCATCTTTATTCAAGGAAAATTGGCTTGAGCTAGTTTTTACTTCAGCGTAATTTAGTCTTGCACCTGATACGAGGGATCCATGCTGCAAACAAACAGAAATTTGAATTGATACATTTTATACATTTCTTTAAAAACTGTTGACAGTTTTCAGGCTTTTTCCTGCAGAAACTTTGCCCTAAGTAAACACAATTGGTAAATGGCCTTTGACAAGCACTCTGGAATTGTGTAGGAGAGCTGACACAAAGCTGGAACTGTGCTGGTGAGGTTCTTTAAAATCATTGACACTAAGGGTAAAAATGTGATGATAATGTTTCTCTTCAGCAAATCTCCCCCGTGGCCCCTCTATCAGCATCTCAGGATTCTTTAGTTGTTTGTGCCGCTTCAGTGCTATTTAAAGTTTGCATCCTGCAGTTTCAATTTAGAGCGCACAGTGAATCCTTTGAGTGGTGTTATTGATGTGTGTGCTGTGGGGCACTGCCATCTGATCTTGTCTCTCTATTCCACAGAACTTCATCTGTCAGATGCGATCTCTTTCAAAGTTTGTTTTTTTTTTGCCTGTGTAAAAGCCAGAACTTGACAGTTTGAGAAGTGCATGGGCTAATTCTCTGAACCCACCCCTGTTTCTGTTTTCACATGCAGAGGTGAAAGCATATGAGCCACCGTTTGGAAACCTGAGGGAACACCCGTGTGTAGAGAGCATGAAGGATAGTGTCCTCAGAGACAGAGGAAGACCTGAGATCCCCAACAACTGGATCAACCACATAGTAAGACATGCCAAAGAAATTTGAACACTGTCTTAGAAACTGCTAACTTGTAACCACAAAGTCTTAATTTCTTAATCTCCTGTGAGATGATATCAAATAGAAGTAATTTAAATGCACAAGCCTACCCATATGGGCAAAAACATGCCTAATTAAAAAAAAAAATATATATATATATATTTTTTTAACACATGCGCTGCAGCCCTGACCTTTACCTGAAAGAGGTGCGTGCAAGAATGCAAATGCCCAAAAAAGTGGGATCAGGGACAGCTTATCAGAAGAAAATTGACTTAAACAGAGGGGGAAGGGAGTGAAAATGATTGGTTTTACACAGAGGAAGCACTGAGTTGCCAAGCTAAAGCCAAATCTAAGACAAATAACATTGAATCGTGCTAATCTATTCTAGCTGAATAAAAAATGTGGAGCCAGAAATGAGCATAACCGGTCCACTTTAAGCAGTCTTTAATGTGCTAGCTCTGTGACCCTAGGAGTCTGCTTTGCTGCTGTGAGAACAGTGCAGGTAATGGTGTGCTGTGTTCAGTGTGTCAATTCTGTACTCACTTACCTCATTCCAACAGGAGGAACTCGACTGACGCAGGCTGTCTCCTGCACTGTGCATTATGCACACTGTGTGTGTGTGTAAACTATGGTTCACATAGTTAACAAGTAGTTTTTTCATCCAGATTTATTTTAACATGATTTTTTCCTTATACTTAGATTTAAAATACCAAGAAAAACAATTCAAATGTGGTCACTTTAATTCATGAATCATAGATTGGGTCCGGTAAATCTTATAAGACCCAGAAAACATAACTAAACTTTATTTTCCACACTGGCAGCCAAGTTTTAAATCAGAAGTGTTTATGGTTGTTCCAAACACGGGAAAACTGTCATAAAGAGTGAGACAGTGTTGTTGAGATTTGGAGATAACTGCACATATTTTCAGACAGTCACCTGGAGCACGTTCATGCTGCTGTACTCGGCTGTGTAGAACATAAAAATGGAATGCTAGAGGATTTAAAATCCTCTCCTCTCGGCTTATTTATTTATGCTTTGCTATGTATGTCACAATAAAACGATTCATTCACTTACAAGCTGTCTCAGCTCATTCCCACACACTGTGCCTCTCTCGCTTTATTTTGCTCTTCTTTGTGTAGGATTGTTGTGGCACCTGAAACATAACTGTTAAGTTGTTAGAATTAGCCCTGTCTCTAGCTACCTGTTCAATATTTTTAAATGAAGATAAGTTGAAGCAGCTGTAGCATTTATGATCAATGAATTGCATTCTATTTTTCCTACAAATTCATTGATTTAAAAAAAAAAAAAAAAGAAAAACTCTTGGTGCTAGTTTCTCTGGTAGAAATGCATCAAAAGTCCTCATTTCCTGAAAGGATCTTTGTCCTCAGGGAAAGTTCCTTCTTGGAAAATAATGGCTATATCATTGGTGTTTATCGTCCAAATAATTATATTTTAAACAAAACAAACACAAAATATGAAAGGTCAGATCAGGAAACCAAGCACCGTCTGTAACTGCTAAAACCTTCCTGAGAACTAATCATAACTGTGATCCTCTTCTCCTCTTTCAGGGCATCCAGATGGTGTGTGCCTCCATAGAGGAGTGCTGGGACCACGACCCAGAGGCCCGTCTCACCGCCCATTGTGTGGCTGAGCGCTTCGATGACCTGGAGTACCTGGACAAGCTGTCAGATTGCTCTGACTCAGAGGAGAAATTCCCTGAAGAAATCTTTGTGGTGGATGAGAAGTAAATGTTTAACAGGAACACCGCCCCCTTCAGAGTGGCTGAGGAATTGCTACCAAGCTGCTGAGGGGAAAAAGGAATATGAGTGGAGGCACTGTTTGCATGGTTTGGATCAGCAGAGATGTGCGTCAGAGGAAGAAATTGGGCTTACATAGTTTGGATTAAGTCATGAACAAACAGGGAGATCACATCATAAAGCTTCTTTTTTCTTTTCTTTTTTTCACCAAATACTATTTGCACTTTATAAACATCTATGCACACCAAATTATATATATTTTGTGTCTTATTTGTTTTGACATTTCAGGTATAGGAATTAAACAGACTGCACATATTTTTAAAAAAATGGGACAAAAGACAGCAATGGAAAATATTCAGACACTAAGATCCCCTGAAGTTACTTTGTTTTCCGAGGTGGCCAGGTGGTCTTGGATCAAAGTCAAAGGAGTGGAATGAACCAACATTCAAGGTGCTAAAGAACCTGCGGTATGAAGTGGAAATTATTCACAGCAAAGAAGTAGGAGAAAAAAAGAACATCCAAAGCAGTAATCTGCAGGGATAGCTGATCATATCTCAAGGACTATGAACTGTAAAGTAAAGACAGAAAAATCACCCTGGGGGGGGCATTTTACTCAGCGGACTCTAAACTGAAAAAGGAAGTCTGTTTAATAAGACAAAAAGACTAAACTGGAGCATCCAGTCAGTCCCTATGTTATAAAAGCTGAACTTTTTCTTTTTTTTTTATATACAGAGAAGGAAATTCAGATCCAATGCTCAGAAACTATCTGTATTAAAGGAATTTTTGTATAGAAATCATTATTAAAAAATGTTACTGTACTCTCTGCTTCAATTTGGTGTTCTTATTAATGCTCTCGTCTGCTGTTATGCTTTAATGTTTAATTTTGGGTTTTTGTGAGACACTTGATTTTACAATTAAATACTGTTTTATACTTTTCGTGCTTTAAACGAAGGCAGTCCAAATACACACACACACACACACACACACACACACATACTGGGGATGAGGTACACCTGTTCAGATGCGCATTAACCCACATCTAATCAGCCAATCACATGGCAGCTAACTAATGCATTTAGGCATGTAGACATGGTCAAGACAACCTGCTGAAATTCAAGCGGAGCATCAAAATGTGATTTTTAAGTGACTGAATGTGGTGTGATTGTTGGTGTCAGATGGGCTGGTCTGAGTATTTCAGAAACCGCTGATCTACTGGGATTTTCCCACATGAATATCTCTAGAGTTTACAGAGAATGAGGTCTGGAAAAGAAAACATTTAGTTAGCAGCAGTTCTCTGGGTGAAAATGCAAACACTTGGACTGCTTCAAGCTGATAGGAACGCAAAAGTAACTGTAAAAGGCGCTCATTACAACAGAGTTATGCAGAAGAGCATCTCTGAAGCAGATGAGCTGCAGCAGTAGAAGACCACACCAGGTGCCCTCCTGTCAACTAAGAACTGGAAACCGAGGCTACAATTTACAATGGCTCATCAAATTGGTCAACTATAGATGTGAAAAATGCTTCCTGGTCTGATGAGCCTTGAATTTCGGATGGTGAAGTCAGAATTTGGAGTAAACATGAAGCATATATCCATCCTGCTTTGTATCAACAGTTCAAGCTGCTACTGGTGTAATGTTGTGGGGGATATTTTTTTTGGAGGGGGGACCCCTAACTTAGAATCATTTAAACACCACAGTCCGCCTAAGTATTGCTGTTGACGATGCCCACCCCTTTATGACCAATTTACCCATCTTCTAATGAATGCTTCCAGCAGGATAACGCAACATGTCTCGAAGCTCACTGTACTCAAATGGTCTCCACAGTCACCAGATCTCAATCCAATAAAGCACTTTTAGGATGTGGTTCAACTGTGAGATTCTCATCATGGATGTGCAGCTGAAAAATCTGCTGTGTGATGGTGTCCGGTCAATATGGAGCAAAATCTCCGAGGAATGTTTCCACCACCTTGCTGAATCTGTGCTATGAAGAATTAAAGAAGTTCTAAAGGAAACAAAGGGGATCCAGCCATGTATTAGCAAGGTATACTCATTAAAGTGATCAATGACTGCATATTGCTAAAATTGAGCCTACTGAGACTGAAGTCCAGCCTCCCATATAAAACTGTTCTAGCATGCTCAGTTTACATCAGAAAACAAGGATTCACATGCAGGATTGTTTATAGTGATACGAGAGTGTATTGGGAGCATTTGTAGTTAATTCAGGTGGTGTTAGATATCACAATGTGAGTCCTGTGTTTCTCAGCTTCTCGTCTTTTTTTTGCCTTCTTCCTTTTTTTCCCCCTCTTCATCAATATTTCCTTCATAGAGAAAGTTCAAAAAAATATACTCAATGCCATTCATTAGAGGTGCTGAAGTATGCTTTTACTATGGAACGATATAATCTAATTTACTGCCAGAGCACTTAGCTTCTGAAGGATGAGAAGCTCTCTAAAACCATGATGGGTTTTTGCCCATCAACTGATCTCAGGCTTTAAACAGTTTATATCCTGATGATATCACTTCCAGCAGTATACAGGCTCTGCAGCATATTTGCATGCTCATATTGACAAGCACACACTCACTCTCACTCATTTAAGTGCTGAAAATGGTTTATCTTAAATTCATGATTACACTGAGTGACAGTAATCTGCTGACTGACAGATAATACTTGATGCTTTTGCACTGGTGGTGTGTGCACTGGTTAAAGCAAAGAAAAGGGAATCAGGAGGCCTGCGCTGTGTTTGCCAATGGCGCGTCTGCAGTGTTTGACGAGCCTTTTATCCTCAGCCCAAAGCTGACTCAGACTGGAACACGTGTCTGTCTGTGAATCTCTGCCTACCTGTCTGTGCCACTGTTTGCCTTTTTCAGCTGCCTGTGGCTGCAGGTGGCTGCTTTTAATTCATTAACTGAACTCCAGAATGCATTTCGCAAAAATCTGATTAATTACACTAAACTATAAATCAGTGTCACACTGAGATGATAATCTGCTGGGGAAAAAAATTCAAGTGGTATGTATCGGTATGTTATTTAGCTCTCTTCTAACAAGCCATGTGCTATGTAAGAGCTGTTGATTCTAGTGGTGAATCTATTATGTCAAAATTGCCCTCATTGAAAACACATTAATCAAGACTGTATGTGTGAATAATTGCTGCTGAAAGTGCATGAACTTAAAGAAATGCACTGGGGAGCACTAAGTGATTTTTTCTGCTACACTAAGTTTTCCTCTCACAGGAAGGTTTCCTGCACCCTTCCTACAGTTTACAAGCTCTCTTTACATAAACTGTGCCACAGGCACTCTGGGTGTGGGCTGCCATATATACAGTGCATGCTGATGATAAATAATTTATAATTTTGCATTATGAATGGATTACCACAGGGGTGTCAAAAGTAACATTTCTCGTAATTTTTCACAATCACATCATATGGCGCCAATTTTCCTGCAGCAGCCAAGCCAAGTTCTCAAGAGGGAGATACCTATTTGAAGAAAGTGAAAGCTTCTAAATGCTCTTTTTTTTAACTGTGAGTGAAAGAATAATGTCTTCATTCCCAAAGCAAATTCAAACGAGCTTTTAGTGTCTTACTGCAGGAGCCGCAGAGCACGGATCCTCTGGGAAAAGTCTATACTCTCAGGGGCAGTTTGGCTAAAGCAATTACATATGAATCATGTGGCACATGGAGTCAGGAATAATCCTGTTATGTTTAATGCCATTATGGTGGCTTGCATTGCTGTACCTTGCAGATGAATTCAGTTTAGGCTTTAGCAGCAATATATTAAAGTGGACAAATTAATTAAATTGTGTGACATTTTCTTGCATCTTATTTAAACTCTTAGCTGTCTGTTCAACATTAATAATTATTAGCATATTTTAATATCCTCAAGCCTGTGATATTAATGTAGTGTTTGTTTTATTCAATGCATCATGGGACCTTGAGCACACTTATTTACATCACTGCCAGCAACACAACAGAATAATATTAACCTAAATATGTCTAATACCTGCATTTTGTCTTTTCACCAGGAGAGGGAGTGGTGGTTCTGCTGCAAACGGCGCACAAAGGCATCGCTTGTGCCTTCTGCAGCCAACTGGATTCACAAGAGCTGAAGTGCAAGATCCAGTGAGCTTACATTTGTGCTTTGAGGGCAAAACATGGGAGCACTGCACTGGGAGAATGAGGGGGCTGAGCTCAATATGTGACAGGTCTTTCTATTACCAAGGCTCATACTCAGAGGAACCAACAAGCCACCAAACACTACAGTCACTTTCTATCCTGGTGGGAGCTAATTTCATTTAAACAGTCGCTCTTGGCAAACAATGCTTAAATTTCTATTTCACTCCCTCTGTTCAGATTCTCTCCCTAACACTGCTTGTCAAAAAAAAATAATCAGAAAATAGAAGCTAAAACCACCAGTCTGCACCTCTCTATTAATGCCAAATTCCATACCTGTGGCACCATATAGATCTATTTCACCTGCTCAATCATCACACTTCCTAATCTGATTAACCCTTTGAGTGGGTGGCAACAGCAGGCAGAGCAGTTAGCCAAGAAGAGTTCATCCCTCCTTCCCCTTATATACAAATAGGCGAAATGCTCACAGAACCCTTAGGTGGTCTTAATCATCCAGAAGGAGATACTCTTCTGCCAAAGTCACTTATCATTCCCGCATGCCGGTTGCCATGGCGACACCTCATACATCAATCAAAGCTGCTGGGGAGTGCGTTGGTTGGTGAGCGCTATAAACAATATTTTAAACCCTAGTAAGGAGATGACAAGAGCGACAAATTACTCCTCAGTCAGATTTCGCCTTCACTGTTGGCTCTGTGGGTCCAGTTATCATCACGGGGCATTTTCTCCACCAGTCCAGGTATTTACAGCCCCTTGTTTTGTTTTGGGATTTTTTTGTCTGTTTTTGTTTTGCTTTTTTCCCATTCCAAATACCCATCTGATTTAGACGCTCGCTCAACATGTTATAAAGCTGCTCTGAGCCACATGAAGCTTTGGGATTGGCAACAGAAGGAGGCACATTCTTGAGGAAACTTTCTGAGTCACAGTTGCATGCAGCAGTTGTCCAGGGGGTGATGTGCCTGGTAAGATAAGAGCAGCTGGCAACCCAGGCCCAGAGATTCAGAGATGAGACTGCTCCTGTATTAGAGGCCATTACCCCTCCTGTCCCCTTAGATATTTTTGTCTCATGGCAGTGTACTTGATAGTTCTGATATTACTTTAATTTCCTCATGTCTGAATGAACTATTGTGTCATTATGTGCTCAGCTGTAAGCCTCTCAGGGTACTCAATAAGAAAAAAAAACGAATAAAGCCTGTCGAGGGCAAACATAGCTGTCATAAATGGAAGCATGTTTGAAATGAAGGTGCTATAATTTCTCTCCTGCAAGGACAGCTTGTCCATTTAATTCTCTACATCAATCATCTCCTAGTTGCAGGGGATGTGATAATGATTTGGGACTAATTTGGCTCAGTTTATCTGTGTGCCATATTAATTTATCTATTTATAAATAATTTACTGGTTGATGCCCCGTTTTAGTTAATGCTCCATGGCTGAAAAGAAGGAAATGGCAAAGATCACTCATTATTAAATAACCCACAGAAAAGCTCTGTTCAAAGGTTAACCAAAGTTGATTGTAAAATAAAAAAATGGAAGCAAAGGAATAAAAATGCACTTTACCCTCATTTCCTTTTATCAGCAATAGTTTGCAGGAGAGCAAAAAAAAACAGACTTCTGTTTGTGCATGGATTTAAAAAAGAGAAAGAGACAAAAGATGATAATTATGAAGGTTTAGGTTTAGATGCTGGGAGACACAGTTTTAAACTTTAAAAAATGTTGAGTTCCAGTCATTATGCTAGCCTAAATCTCTTCTTACTCTGGCTTCATATGTTACATGAAAAAAAAAAGAGACGAGCAGCAATAATCCAGCAGAGAGCTGGCTATCGTTCATCCTCGCTCTGCGGTTCTTTCAGTCTGTGTTCTGGTCTGCTCATCCTGCAGCCTCATCTCCTCCCACCTTGTCCCATCTCTCCTATCCTCATTGGAAAGGCAAGCTAAGTTTAACTTTACTTGAAAGGTGTGAATTGCGTTCTGTCGGGTGACCGATCGAGGGCGGCCGGGAGACGAATTGATTGGACACAGGCGCAGCAGAGAGATGCATACTGTGGACCAAGGGGCCACTTGGTATTGAGCACCCTGTACAGATTGCTATTTGGCCAGAAAATAGACCAGAGTTGGCCTTTAATTTAAACTATTGTACAAAGCAAAAACAGCACAAGCAACATTTTTGGAGTTTATACAGTTCAGCAGTACAGTGGCTTGAAACAAGAAATGAGAATGACAGAAGCTTTCTTGGACTTCAAGTCAAAATGCATTGTTTTTGAGATGAATATGTGCCATTTCTGTAGAACTCCAGAGGAACATGTAACCACAGCAGAAAGATGCCAGTGAGGTGCTTTGTATATCTGCCCATCTTGCTTTGAATGCTGCCGTTGTCATTTTTTTGCCACTGGGGTTTTGGGGATGTCACTGAAGCAATATCACATAAATAAGTCGTGTTCTGAATTGAGACACCTCATGTCGGCCACTCAGGAAAGTGAAAGAATGGTCATTTGTCAAACAGAGACAGCTGGGGGGGAAATTGGGAGGCATACTTCAATTTTCAGCACGTGAGTCATATTTTTTTCTCTCCTGCAGGGATAATGTCAGGCCAGGTTCCAACCGTGTCTTACACATTACATTTCTCATATCTGAACAGCATGTCTTCTCAATAGACAGCATGCCGAACCACACCAAAGCCAGGGAAATGTTGATAAGACGCGTGCTACTCTGAAGAGGAAGCAATGCAAGCCAACTTCTCAGAGTCTGACATTCTGCCTGCAGACAGCTGATATCTCTGTTGAGCTCAGGTAAGTATTTCGGTTGTCCTTATTTTTCAATATCTGCTTCTCTCTCTCTCTCTCTCTCTCTCTCATTTCGTGCTCCATCAATTGAAGCTTTCTTATATAGATTTTTATGCAGCATGCCAATAAAATTTGAAGCGTCACTGCAGGCACTTTCAGCCGTGTCGACAAGTCAGAATCAATCTTGATGAATGTGGTGAACTGTGAATGTTTTCAGACAATTTTCTCTACTGATATGCTTTTCAGAGTTATTCTTAGTACAAAAAAAGAGAGTGAATGTTCTTCTTTTTACTCATTTGTGTGCAACGCCTGCTTTATGCATGCACACACTGTTTTTTATTTAATTTTAGAATTGCCTAATTATTGTATCATTTTGTGGAGTAATTGTGACAAAAAGCTTGAAAAGACATTAAAACGATACACCGAATAAAGGTGCAAATACCAGTTTAATAATAAATAAAAAATATATTACATTGATTGCTTTATTTTGTTTTTGCATATGTACTTGATTCAAGTATTTCTGCAAGCAAATAAGAAGACTTGCCCTTGTCTCCGCTGCTTCACAGCCTCTCGGGGAGAGAAAACTTTTCACACGCTCTGGGAAAATGGCAGATGAGCACACTGAATACAATATCATCTTGAGGCAGATGAAGCTCTGATCTCTGGGATGATAGACTGTGTTATATTCTGTTGCAAAATATAGAAATGTATCGCACTATTTCACATTTATCTTGACTGTGCACAGTGCATATTTGAATAGCTAAGGAATGCCAATCCCATGTAAACATTCCTCCCATCAAAGGCGAGATCAGCGCGTCACGCAGTTGTAGAGTATCATCCAAGTGTGTTAGTGGGGACTGAGAGGGCTATGACCACATCCGATTGATTTAACTACCTCTCTGTGGCCCTCTGTGGAGAAATGAGGCATGCTCAGTGTGAAATGGTGTGTCACTGATGAGGCCGCGCAGGTAACCCCTGTGCACTTGGTCACGGACCCAGCATCATAAAGCAGAAGTTAACTCAGGTTGTTGCTTGTGATATTTCTTCTCCCCTGATTCATCGCTAACACTTGCACTGAAGTTGTCATTTAACTCGCAGACCCTGAATAGCCAGGTTTTAAAAAATAAACAAAGGAATTATTTTAGTGGTACGTGAAACTTGACCTGGGGCCTGTTATTATTACTCATCAGATTTTTAAAGCGCATTAAAACAGACTGCCCAACTCTCTGTTGGCTACAGGTACATAAATAGTTCCTAACAGTTGGATGCTGCACCTTGTTGGAATACTAAGTGCTTGTTTTAAGTGCTCTCAATTCATTGCAGATCTGGGTGTGCAGTGGCAGTCCCTTGGCGCTGGCTAATCATCCTGCTATAATGGATTAGAGCATAACAGGGGGGGAAAATTTTTCAGAGCTTCCTATGAAATGGCTGGAGCCTGTGCCAGTTGCCATAGGGTGAGAGATGTGGTACACCCTGGACAGGTCGCCAGCCTGTCTCAGGGCGATGAAGGAAAGAAACCTTAGTTTTAAATTTTCATTCAGCCTTTGAAAGACATGAAGCTGGTGATTTGAAGACTTGTGGCTATATGAATTCGGATGGTCCTGCCATCCCTATGATGGATTGGTAATCAATCTAGTTGTCTTCCTGCCTTCAAACGATTGTATCTTGGGAATGGTTCCAGCCCCCAGTAATGGCCCTCAATAGGAAACAGTGGGCAGAGATAACAGACAGATCTATAATGTTCTTTTTCCTTATCAAATCCCCAGACTTTGGAAGAAGAATCAAGAATCTGGGAACATGTTGTGCCTACAGGACAGGAATCTTAACACCAATTTTTGCCTCCAGACTCATTCGTATGTGCGCCTCACGCATGATGCATGTGTTAAATGGGAGGCAACCTTTAAAACTGTACAGCAACTGCTCTCATCAGAGACACCTGATTAAAGGATTTTTTTTTCACGCAGTTAAAAAAAACACCCGCACAACAGACTGTGAGATTATCATGCATCTCCAGACAAACTGTTTAAACTGATCAATACTGTACCTACAGATGATAGATATTTCTGGCTTCTGGGATTTAATTCTTGTAAAGTTTTCAGTGACATTTGGGAAAAAGTTTAAAAACTGGCACGTTATTATGATCCACTTAATCATTTATGACGCCTCTCTTGCTGACCTGTGGGAGGCATTTAAATTCCTTTTTTTCCACAATTGCCCTTTAACAAAATTAAAAGGTGTAGACACCTAAGAACTCTGCAGGTCTGTGATCCTGTGAGATAAAAAAAAAAAAAGGAAGAAAAAAACAAAACAGAAACATTCAAGTCTGCGTCTAGAGAGAGACGGTGAAAGCAAAGCTGCTCCAGCCTGGCAACAGCACTTATTTCAGCTGGTTTACATCTGGGCTTAGCCTTTTGACAAGAGATGCAATTGAAGCAATCTTCACAGCCTCAATTTCTTCTTTTCAAAGGTCACCCATTCAGAATGTTAAGGTAGAGTAGAAAGCGTGAAGGGTTAGAGCATTTTTCATGGCATAAGCAGGCCTTGACGAATGACTGAGACGCCGGGTGCACGCGTGTGTGAATGAACACACTGTCGTGAGCATACACAGGGACGGTTTCATCAATATGCATGTGCGGGATTTCATGTGTTTACATGTATCACACTCCACCGTCTGCCTGCGTTTAGTCTTTGTGTGTGAATTCATTTAGGCACCGACTCCCAGCTGCAGATGCTGATGGTGTCTCTCTTTCAGTCGGCATGATCTTTTCCTGAACTTAAAACTCTTATCCACTTCTGCCACTCCATCTACTTTCCATGATGACCCCCATCAATTTTCATAATCATCCTTTTACTCTCCTTTATTATCAGCTTTCCATCTCGCCGCCTCTCCAAAGCTGTATTTTTCATCTCCCTCTTTATCCCCTCCTCATCTCACCAGAGGACAGCATCAATGCACAGCCACATTAAGCTGGCTCAAACTTCAGTCCTGTTCGCTTACATGAATTTTTCATTTGTATTTTCAGAATGATCATCTCTGACAGGGTAGCTGTAAACAGTGTTGATGCAAAATAGGGAGGTGAATTTTGGAAAGTTGAGAATTTTTTAAACCGGTGTAGGGTATCATCTGTTTTATTTTGTTTTTTTTTTATCTCATAAATTCAAAAGCCTGAAGTCAAGTTACTAAAAACATCAGAATAGACCCATTAAGAGTACTGAAATCAGGCACAATGCTGAAGCACTAAAAACTTATAATTTAAATGCATAATATTGTTGTGGGGGTCACATATGTTGCTGTTTGGAAATGTGCTGCATTAATTGTATAATTAGTAGATTAGTACATTTACTTTAAGCAACAATAGAAATAAAAATGTTAGAGAAGATGAGGAAAATATATTTGGTTCACAGTAACTTCAGAAAAAAAGTTGTTTCTTGCTATCAAATTACACCAAAGAGGGCTGTTGGACTATTATTTTTTCCCCTCTGGGACTGGATCACACTTCAGAGAAATCAATAATACTTCCTACTTCTGTCTCATGGTTACTTGAAACAGTACAAGCACAAAATAAACGTACACAATCAATAAAAAAAACACCAAAAAAACTTGAGGATTTATTCGAAATGTTAAAAAAAAGTGTTTTATTTCAATGCAGTCTTTCAAGGCTTTGGGGCAACTTGTGAAAGTACATCCTGATTTTAAGGGAATGATGAATGCTGTGTTCTTGCCTTTGCTGGGGGACACAGTAATGATGAGACACATCAATCTGTATTACCACTCCTCCGTCAGTCCAGAACATCCAAGGGCAACAGAAATATTGCAGTAACACAGACCATTTATCTTCGCACACCTGCTTATATACCTTTGGGTACTAAAAAGTGCTTCTTTCGAGATTAAGAACTTTGTGCGCATTCGGTCTGTAATTTATTATCTATAAAGATACTTAATTAAATTATACAAAGCTAACTTTTAGTTAGTGTTTAGGATTTTATTTATGGTTAGTATCGGAATTACTTTGTATAATGAGGATAATCCTTATTTCAATCATTTGAAGCCATAATTTAGTGTGTTTCCATTGGTAAAGCTATCTGTCGTTCTAGTAGCTTCTGCTCTCTGATTGGTCTAAACTCATAGAATCCCGCCCCCTCGTACCTGTCGATCTGTGAGAGGTCGCCTGATCATCCTAGAGCCCGCCCCTCGCATCCCTCCCGCCCCTCTCCACCAGCGTTCAATCGCGAAGCGGATTGAGTGTTGCAGCCCCGGTATGTGGCGCATGAGTGTGCGTTTCGGGATGTAACGGCGGTCTCTCGGAGTAGCGATACTGAATTAAATTATACCTTACACTCGAAGGACTTAGATGATAGGATACCTGAAAGGAGCGGGCACAGCCTAGGGAAGTACACGACAGTACGGAGCGGAGGGAAAGACGGAGAGCGTGGCGGGAGCAAATCCAGCCGACACTGCGCGCAGAAATGGCGGAGCAACACGCAGCCAGCGACGGCAAGCACAAAGCGTCCACCAACGCCGGGGGCTCGGTGCACGGGAACAGTCGACCCGGCGCCGCGGGTGGAGGAGGGGGCAAAGGAGGCCTGTCTGGCGGACTGACACAGCCAGCTGGGTGGCAGTCTTTACTCTCGTTTAGCATTCTTTTTCTGGCCTGCCTGGCGGGATTCAGCTCCAGACTTTTTGCGGTGATCCGGTTCGAGAGCATCATCCACGAGTTCGACCCGTGGTAAGCTAGCTAACTACTGTCTGCTCATGTTTGTGCGCTAGTTAACTACTGTCTGCTCATGTTTGTGCGCTAGTTACAGTTGGTTGTAATGGAAATGAAAGACTGAGGACTAAATCCTCACAGGGGACAATTTTAAATTAAACATGACCATATTTATTCCCTCGCTTTGCTTTATGCTTTATAAAAGTTGGCACTCTTAAGCGCTGTTAAGTTTTGAGAGCAGCTTTAACTTTTATTTTGATTCTGTGTCATCGTTTTAGAGCCTCATGCTTGTGATTAAGCGGATTTCTTTCTCCCGTGTCCCTGGCACAGGCACTTGTATATGGGGGTCAGTAGCCCAGTGTGCCTATCTGCGGGACCTTGGCATTTAAATGTGATAAACAGCTAGCTGACTAGACTGGTTTGACCACTTGTCCAGTTGTGTCTTACCCAACAGTAGGTCTGTGTACTTGCTGCAGTGAGCCCTGAGGAGTCTTCACCTGCAGGTACAACTTATTATTCGGATTGAAGGAAAAACGTTCCTCTGCATTTTAAACCTGTGGAAAGATAAAACTGGTTAATTGCTTTATTACTTTACTGGTGTGGATGATATGATTGGTCGGAGCAGCTGAGATTTCCTCCTTGAGTTTTCTCGTGTCTTATTGTTGCTTCACGGTGCCTCTCGTTATCAGCAGGTTGTTTGTAACCCGGAAGCCAACGGATCCGGTCTGGTGTTTCTGTCATCACAATGCAGAATTATTCCGCTTTGTTACACCGTCACATGGATTCACAGGCAGCCGCCTGGTTGCACTGTCATTCCCTCGCTGCTCTTATGTTCTGTGGCCTTCAACGAGGCATCAGGGGCTGATGGATTCATTCATTAATTTTCAAGGACAGGTGCTCCATCTAGCTCAGCGTGACACGTGCGTCTTCAATTATGTTGATAACTTGATTGCATTTTACGGCCAAGGGCCGAGGCTTATGGCTGTGGGGGGTTCTGCATGGTTCAGATGAGCTTGATCCTTCTTTAAGAGTGGAATTTGCTCAAAGGACTGACCTCAGCGCTGTTAATGAGTGGTCCCATGTGTCTTGCACTCATTAAAAGCTGCTTTTACAGCCTTCATATATCCGATTAAAGTCTGTGGTGGTCAAAGAGTTGGTGCACATAGTGTAGGGTACCGTGCTGCATTTCACAGTAGTAGTGGGAGCTGTTTTGCCTCGGTATAAGGCTATAAAGTGGCACCCGTTTCCACAGTTGCAGAGCAAGAACGGCACAGCTCTTTGGCAGCATGTCACAGAAAAGAAAGCAAAGGCATTCTTTGATATTCAGAAGTTTAAAAAGCCCTCGCAGCCACGAGTAGCCTACATCTGTTGTTCTCAATTTCTTTTCTTTTTTTTCCCCTTTTCTCTTGTACCACAAAAACAAAGCAGCATTTCAAAGGAACCTTCTGTTGCCAGCTTAAATGTGTAAAACTGTAAATTCAACCACAATGGGACTTTAAAAAAACCCAAAAAAACCGTTAATCAAAGTGGAGGATTACATCAGAAAAATATCTACAGTCAGCTGTTCATAAATATTGAATGGTCCACCTCCCCTCATGTCATCGCTGGACCTCAGTCCTGAACAGTTTGCTAAGACTGCATCTTAATTAATAATAGTTCATACTCCTAACAATTAATACGTTTGTACAGATTAGTAGTAAACCTGACCCCCACCACCAGCTTTTTTCCCCCAAGTTTTACTTTGATTATCCTCTTTTAAGCATGAATTGTTGTTTTGTTGAACATCTTTCAAAGAGTTTCTTAATTATAACTTTCTCACCTTCTTGACAGAAAATGTGTTTTAGCAACTGCGTGCACATTGGATGCTGATTGGAAGTCAGCATCCAGATACACATGATTAGTGCTGTTGTTGTCTGAGCGCTTATTGTTTTTTCCCCCTGTGCAGAGCTTCAAATTATCTGCAGCTAACCATTACGTTAAACAAGCTGGCAATTTGAAGAATCAAGATTGGATTTACAAGCAACCAAATGTCAAGCTTATTCTGCAGTATGCAAATGCTCCGAGCTGTACTGACTCTTTTTGCAGAAGGGTTGCTGCCATGATTCGGCTGTGCTAATTTTAATTTTCTAATATTTGTTTATTTAAAAATCGGGGGATTAGTTGGCATTCAGGTGGGTTTTTTTTTTTTTTTTTCCCATCCGCTGATGGAACTAATTAGGGTTTGTGCCAGGAAAGTTGTAAAGTCTGGTGGCTGGGACTGCGCGAAGGGTGGGTGGAGGACACAGATGGAACAGTAGACCTGCCTAGGTGCAGCACTCTCGCCTCCTTTTGTGCAGCTTCACTATGCAGTTGCTGATGAACGGGGAAGGAGAGAGACATTTGGTGGTTCATAAAGAAAAGTAATGTGGAAATACATCAGCGGGGGAACAAAAAAGTCAGTTAATCTCATTTACATAAAGATAAATGATGATTTAACCTACAATGATTGGGGTGCATAAGGAGATGGGTATCAGCTGAACAATTACTGGCATTCATGCACTGGTTACCTAGGCTCCAGGGGAGAAAAAGGAGTTGAAGTCTCACTGGAGAGGCAGATTATTACCCCATTGTTGGTCATATAGTGGGCCTACTAGTATTTGCAGTGAAGCACCTTTTTATATGGTATAGGTGCCGTTTACACGAAGCCATTTTCACTGGAAACGGTGTGGTTTTGATGCGTTTCAGCCTTGCGTTTACACGATGGCGTTTCAGAAACGATCCGCGTTTACACGATGACATGTGAAACGATGAAAACGATGTAGTTCCCA
>JASGAU010123105.1:0-10738 GCA_030220045.1 Australoheros facetus
ACAAACTGAATTCCTTAAAAACAGAGAATGTGAAAACTTTAAAGAGGAAACCAATCCCTAATTGACTGGACCAACAACTATAGTGGCTTATTTTCAACAAGAAAACAAAAAAAACAATATCAGCCACAAGAAAATCCACACAGTTATACATATTAAACAGTGAAATACACACAATACTAACTTCTAGTGCACTGCTTTGGGCCCCACCAACAAATGCACGGCTGAGATAGTCCAACAGTTGTGTAATGAACAAAAAGAAAGAAAAGACATCATCTTCACTCAAGGTCAGAAAGAAAACATGAAATAACCCAATAAAATACATGGGAAATCAGAATCAGAATAAAATCAGAATCAAAATCAATTTATTGTCATCACATGTCAGACATGTAATGAAAAGGAGTTCCAGAACACCCATCCAAAAAGACAAACAAATCAATCAAACAGGAGAGATGAGTGTCTGCCGGCCTCGCAGCCATCAGAGGCCCTTTGCTACCATGAAAGGCAAAGAAAACACATGGCCCTCATCCCTTCAGGCCATGAACCCTCTTCTGTGGAACCAGCAGAAAACTTTTTTTTAAATCCAGGTTATAGTCAGGGCTGGATCAGGTGACCCTGAATCCTCCCATAGCTATGTTGCAATAGGCCTAGGCTGCTGGGAGGTTCCCATGATGCACAGAGTGTTTCTTCTTCACTCACCTCTTTTCACTTTCTTTGTGTTTATGCAGCACTCTGCATTTTATTATGATAATAATGCAAACATTAATTATTATTAATCTCAAGCCCTTATCCACAGTGTTTCTTTTGTCCTGTCTCGCTCCCCTCACCCCCAACCAGTCACGGCACATGACTGCCCCTCCCTAAACCTGGTTCTTCCTATTAAAAGAGAGTTTATCCCTCCCACTGTCACCAAGTGGGGTCGTTTAGATTGTAGGGTCTTTACCTTAAAATATAAAGCGCCTTGAGGCGACTGTTTCTTGCAATTTGGTGCTATATAAATAAAATTGAATTGAATTGAATGTAAACATCAATATTTCATTTCATTGAGTGTAAACATAGATGTATCTCTGTGTGAGTGTGTTTTGGTTTGGTCTGTTGGTAACTCTGCATCCTTCTGAAGTACCAGATGGCAGATCAAATTTTCTTTAGCGTAACCTTGCCCAAAAAGATCTGTCACAGTATGTCATGCTTGTTTTTCTAG
Source organism: Australoheros facetus (assembly GCA_030220045.1). Lineage (NCBI taxonomy): Eukaryota > Metazoa > Chordata > Actinopteri > Cichliformes > Cichlidae > Australoheros > Australoheros facetus. The sequence continues at coordinate 1,199 of JASGAU010123105.1, forward strand.
CTATGTTTGTGTCTCTTTCTATTCTTTGCCTTTGCTTTATTTACTTTAGTCATTTGAAACTCAAAGCTTGTCAGGACTTATAATACAGGCATTGTTAAGTGTTCTATTTCTGTCGGTTTCTGTTCTTGCTGATTACGGTGAGCTTGTCATTTTTAGAATACAGTCAGCCTACTTGAAATCCATAAATGTGACATTACTGGCTGCAGCAGGAAACTCTCAGCCAAAAAACACCACAATTCACATCATGTGTTCAGTAAAGACTAAAATCTGTCTTTGCTGTATAACTTTCCATGTTTCATACCATTGGTTTTAGTGCTCTGAAATGTTTAGCAAACTTGCAAAAAATGTTTAGCAAACTTGCACCATTTCTAGGACTCACAAACTCACAGTCAAGCACTGTGACATGCATTAAGTCTGTGAATGTTTACGGATTAGCCTTAGTGGTGGAGACTGATATTTTGCCAGGAGTTATCAAAAAAGAGTTCCTTCCCTACAGAGAAGAATTCTACCAACCAATCTTTACTTTGAACATTCCAATAAAAGACAAGGTTTTGGTTTGAGCTTTTTTTGTTTACACCATTGTTTGGTATTGCTACTTGCAAATTACCCTGCTTATATTATGACCATATACAAATGCTCAAATTTCAATTTTTATTTTTACTTTAGTTTTTAGTGAGACAAGAGCAACTTTCACTTGTAAAGATCCATTTGGACCGCTAATTAGGACATTATGTGAAAGCTGCAAAGGTGTCCTCAAATAATGTAGACATCACCAGGCTAATCTGTTAAAATAAAAAGAGAAAAAAATAGTGTGTGTGTGTGTGTGTGGGTGTGTGTGTGGGTGTGTTTGTGCGCGCACGTGTGTGTGTTTTAAAATACAGTTCACAATAACATTATATTAGCTCAAGACTATTAAAATGGCACAAAGCTGCCCAAGAAGCATTGGTAGCCAAGAGTCAGATTACTTTTAATAATTCGGTCATGTTAGAAGGGCTTTGTCTTCCATTTAGTTCTTTCTATACTGATACAATGACTTTGGAGGTTATTGTTTTGCATCAACAGGCTGTCTGGACTGTAGCATACAAATAAACTAAGATACTCTTACACAATGCTATATTCATCAAATTTCATCAAATTATATTCATCAAATTTCTTTTATCTTACATTTTAATATGAGTTCAATAGTCAAGATTATAGCTGGCGTTTGATCGCCCGGCGCTGCACCTTGCTGAGGTACTGTTGCTTGGGGCTGAGAATTTCAGCTGCTAGCTACCAGAATGTATCATCACGGTTACCTAGTGGGCGCAATCATTAGCACTAGCAAGTTTTCGTTCGGTACCAAAGAAAAGTCATGACAAGATTCATCAAGGAATCACCAGCAACAGGTATAATCTGTCCAGCCTCCTGATCTCTAGGAGCAGTTTTTTTTTCCCTCTGTGGAAAAGAAAACTAAATACACCACTCAAAAAAATGAAATTATCACTTTGAAAACACAACAGGTCTCAATGCAACTTTGGGCCCTCATGCCACTGTCATGAATTTTGTTTCTGATTGTTTGGTCAGAGACATTCACACCAGTGACCTGCTGGATGTCATTTTGTAGCTCTGGCAGTGCTCATCCTGTTCCACTTGCCCAAAGGAGCAAATACCGGTCCTGCTGATGAATTAAGGACCTTCTTCAGCCCTGACCAGCTCTCCCAGTGTAACTGCCTGTCTCCTGGAATCTCCTCCATGCTCTTGAAACTGTGCTGGGAGACACTACAAACCTGGCAATGGCACATATTGATGTGACCCTGGAGGAGTTGGACTACCTGTGCAACCTCTGTAGGGTCCAAGTATTTCCTCACAATACCAGTAGTGACGCTGACCCTAGCCAAATGCAAAAATAGTGAATAAACAGTCAGAAAAGATGAGAAGGGAAAAAATGTGTGTCCTCCACCTTTAAAACCATTCCTGTTTTGGGGGTTCTCATTGTTGCCCCTCTAGTGCACCTGTTGTTAATTTAATTAACATCAAAGCAGCTAAAACTGATTAACAACCCCCTCTGCTACTGAACTGACTTTACCTCTGATGTTTTCTACCTTTAAATCTTTGTACAGAGCCATCATCTGGGAAATGCATACCACCTAGTTAATGTTTGAGAATCAAACTGATGCTTTTAATACTCCACTTGAACATTTCAAATACCTTGGTTGTGGGTTAATCAATTCTCCAGCAGTGTTTCAGGCTTCAGTGAATGATGTGCTCCACTACTATCAAACACTCTCATCTCCCCAAAGGACATTGAAAAGACTCTTAAAAAAATAATCAATCTATCTATCTATCTATCTATCTATCTATCTATCTATCTATCTATCTATCTATCTATCTATCTATCTATCTATCTAATTATTATTATTATTATTAAAAGCAGAAAAATGTGAGTTCCATGCATCTTTAGTAACCCTTGTATAGGCTACATTTTTGAGAGTGGGCAGTTGAAGGTGGACCTAAAGAGAATGAAAGCAGTCACAGAATGGAATGGTTTTAATGTTTTAAGGCATTAAAGAACTAAAGGAACAGTTAACCTCCACACTGGTCTGGTCTAGCCAATTTCTGGTGGAAGTTGAAGCCTTGGACTCTTTGCTGCTCAGACCTGAAACAATAGCGAAAACTTATAAGGATAAGTGAGGAAAAAAAATAATCTCATACTTTGTGTACATACACACATACACAGTATAAGTTTACAAAAACCTCTGCAATAGAGCAAGAAGAACATGGCATATAGCATGGGAGCTCTAGGGTGAGGAGGACAGGGATGAAGGAAGCCAGCGGAGGCGAGGGTGGGTCAGGCTACTGTGGGCTGACTCAAACTCCCCTCCTCAGCTAACAGTTCTGATAAGATGTAGAGTTCATCAGCAGCTAGGTCAGGGAGCTCAGTCCAACACAGATCAGAAGGGGACAGGACAGCGGGGGCGTAGAGCATCTGTTTACAAAACATCCAGGAGAAAAACTGAGATAAGAGGCAGTTCAAGGCTGCCAGGCAGCCAAATTTATGATTCTACAACTTGTTTAGGTACAGGCTGTACTGATTAATTTGTTTACAGCCTTTAGTCTTTCTGGCACCTCTCAGTGGCGAAAAAAATCCAATTATCTGAATCCTCTTGGTTCGTTCCTTCACTCTGCAGAAACAGAAACATACATCTCCAAGATCTAATCCATCCGAATAAGTCTGAGTTTGAGTCTGTACCTTCCTGCGTTCCCGTCATAAGCAGCCTTACCATGGCCCAAAAGCTGCCTAGACTTCCCGAATTGTAGTGACAAGCCCGGTATCTCCAGGTCCAATTCAGAGAAATCCTGGTGTCAATAAGCCAAATGTGCGTGTCCTCCATCGACAGTTCAGCCAGACACGTCATCTTCCACCCACACAGGAATCCATACGTAGCCATCTGGGAATGTCAATAGGATACGAGGGAATAGGGTTCTTCTCTCCCAATCTCCTCATGGTGAAAGATTTGATCAAAATAATGGTGTTGAGAGACCAGCTGACCAGATCCATAATTATAAATTCTAGTTCGGAAGTTGTGTGAAGGGACGCTCTAAGCAGCAAAGCAGGATAAAAAAGGAAGGGTTGGGGAGAGAAGAAAAGTGTGTCCGTCTCCGCTGAGAGCTGAACAAAAAAAAAAAAATCTTGTCTGGACACTGGACCAAAACAAATGCCTAGCTGATCCACTAAATGGACCAGTTCTTATATAGCACTTTCCTACTCTAACTGAGCACTCATACAATACGTTTGTATTCACCCATTTATACAAGCATTTCCTTCTAGAGGTAAGTGCTTACTGTCTAATATTCACACCCTGACAGTTGCATCAGAGAGCAACTTGGGGTTCAGTATCTTGCCCGAGGATACTTTGGCATGCAGCCCAGAGCAGCCAGGAATTGAATTGCCAACCTTCTGATTAGTAGGTGACCTGCTCTGCCTCCTGAGCCACAGCCACCCCTGGCTGACTTTCAATAGATCACAGCAATTAGCTGCTCTTCTACGCACAAGAGCCTGACCCAGAATCAGGTCGTTTACAAGTTATTTAGCACCAGGTTCTCCACAAACATTAGTGCGCGATTGGAGAGGGGTGACGGCCATTCGGCCGTCCCCCAACCCAGTCACGAGCAGTTCTCCTTCACCGAGGTGCTTGGCTCCACAGTATCCTCCACGTCAGAAAGTTTGGCTTTCCTCAAAATACATTGCATTAAAAACTGTATCTAAAAACTGCCCCCAGATTCATCAGGCTTTATGAGACTGACAAAGTTCTTGATCCATCTGCTGTTTGGCTAAAGTCTAGTTACATGAGAACTCACCCCGTTTTCTATCTCTTCCAGATTAATGTTGTTTCCAGCCCTTTGTTGGACTTAACCCTTTGTCTTGATCAGATTTCACTCTCCTCTGCTCATGGCTTTCCACATTGGCAGCCAGTAAGATTGCCCCTTGCTTACCTTGTAAAATTTTGTCTTCTCTACAAAAAACAAAAAAAACCCAAACATTAACCTATGCCAGTTACCAAGTCTGGCCTTGAATCTGGTATTTCTGGTTAAATAAGGCATTCATCTAAAAGCTTTGGCAATATATGCAAAGTACAAGCACTTGTCACATCTGAGTGAAAGAAGATCTCCCTTTTTTTGCTTCCCTGGGAAACAGAACCTGCTTATTTCCTTTTCATATACAGCCACTGTGTTTGTCTTCCAGTTCAGCCTATTATCATTGGGGAAACTGAAATACTTGTACTCCTCCACCACATCGTCATCATATACTAGGAAAGACAAAGGCCACGTAGCCGTCGTTTTCCTTCCGAAGTCAATCACTATCTCTTTGGTCTTACACACATTCAGAGGCAGGTGATTGGTCTCGAACCACTCCACAAACTCATCCACTAGTGCTATGTACTCCTCCTGCCCATTAATAGATCCAACAATTGCAGAATTGTCAGAGTATTTCTGTAAGTGGCATGACCTGAAGTTGTACTGAAAATCTGAAGTGCACAAGGTGAACAGGAATGCTCATCAGTACCAAGCTTTTGGAACAGTTCAGGTCCTCTGAAAAAGAACTTACAATTTTAGTATCTAGAAGACTAAGTAAAATAGTAAACAAAATAAAGAATCCATCCCCATCCATCATTTTCTTCTCTTTGTGGCAGAAAATGTTTTGACTCTTTCCTAAGTCCATACCTTTTTATATGTTTGTTCCACTGAATCATTGAATTTACCAATTCAACAATCACTGTGACATGAACCCAGTGGTTTCACAATTAAAGAACAATATTTTGAATATTCTAAATGGTTAATAAAACTCAAATTGCCTCATCTTCCAATATCAGTTAGAATGGAGGCATATCTGACTCAAAACAGAGTAACAAGCAACAATCCTTATTAACATATCAGCCAGCCTCCCCCTTCCTGTTTCCAAGGAAACAGCTCTCTTTTTTCCCAGTCCCACCTAACAACCAACCTAACCCATGAAATACTTGTTTCTGTGATAACATGAAACTTACCATCAAAATTCATTTTAAATGATGATGGCATTAAGCCAGTTGCCACATATTAAGCTTGTTATTCTGCTTATCAATGTACCATTTCAACTCATTGCATGTTACAGCCATAAAAACCGTTGAAAGACATGGTCCAACTTTAAATAACCACACAGCTTTTTGTAACAAGTGCCCTGCTTATCCTTTTTAGTCATTAGCTTGACATGGATTCCAGCTGCTCTTATTGTTAACAGTAACTAACAGGAGAATTAATCAGTGGGAAATATGAAAAGTCAATGCTTTTTCCTTATCTCTGTACTTGGCTTTCCTTGTGAACACCAGGAACTCAGTTACATCTGAGTCATGTGTGTGATCATGGAACAAAATGCCAATTCCTGATTATGTTTAGAATGTTTTCTGTTCTTCGGTATTCCAAATGTTCCAGATTTTTTCATTATAACCTATTATGCAGTACCTCACACATGGATCATGGGATGCCTAAAACTGTACAAGATCAACAGGACCCTTCATTGGAAATTCAATGGTGATATGAAGAACAACGCTAGATGCCCACTTCAAACCAAATGCATAAGTCATGCTTGTTTCATCCCATTGATTTTAGTGCTCTGAAATGTTTAGCAAACTTGCAAAAAATGCTCTGAGGTTACCGCTAGAGGAATGTGCCAGAAAGTTTACACTCAAATGAGCTGACGGTGGATACGGACACAAGGATGACTTTCCACCTTTTCCGAAGAATTATCATGAGACCACCTCCACAACCTGTTAATGTGAGCCAGCTGTTACTGATTGTTACATCGCCACCAGCCCCCCCCCCCACACACACACACACACACACAAACACACACATTTAAAGCAGGAAGAATATGAGCAACAACCCTTTCAGCTTCTCCCATAAGATGTTACTGCATTTCTCCATTTCCTCCCCTCCATTGCTCTGTTCTCATGAGAGTGCATGCTTTCCCATCCCTGTATCTGAAGCACTGTAAGCTTAAAAAGCACCCATGTATGTCAGTGTCCAGTGGGGATTGTCACATTTATGCAGGAGCATAAACAAGGATGTGATAGAAGTCGCCAGTTGGGTTGTTTTTAATTTCTTTAGGGAATCTCTACAGAGCCATGCTGAAGTGGGGGATATTTTAAACACGTATTCTTTCCAATTTTCTAATGTTTCTCTGTAATGCAAATGACTTTGATCATGTGCAGAAGGAAGCTGGAAGAAAAGGTGCTTAAAATGGCTTCCATCTCTAGTCCCTGCTGGGAGTGAAAGCAGAATAGTAAACAGTCGGACAGTGTGAGGTTGGCTAGAGATGGTTATGGAGGACACTGAATGTCCCCAGATGATCGTTGTCCTCACTGTACTCTTCACGAGCAATGCTCTTGTGGATCAATTAGGAGAATTCAATGGAAATGGGTTACTCTGATGAACAACCACACAGACATTGTAAGTTCATGGAGACCACAGATAGTGGAGGGGATGTAAAGGTCACTTGATTCAATGCATTTGAGTCCACCAGTGAAGATACAGTGTGTACAGTACCAGTCAGAAGTTTACCAGACTGGTATTGTACAGTTGTGGTCAGAAGTTTACTTGCACCCAGCCATGAATGTAATGGTCACTGTGGGCTTTTTAATTATTTCTCTGAACTGTTCCTTTTTCAGGGTGAAAAGATTGTACAGCATTAAAAAAAAAAAATGGGTCCACAAGTTGGAAATTATTTTGGATTTTTGCAAATCCACACAGGGGCAAACATATACATACAGGTTAAAAATATTTACACATAACCCATCTAATATTTAGATAAATATAACTTAGCAAGTTATACCTAGACCAGATGCTTTTGATAGCCATCAACAAGCTTCTGACATAATTCCAGATAGATTTTTTGCCACTCTTCTTGTCAGAATTGAAGTCAGGGCTTTGGGAAAGCCATTCCAAAGGCTTAATGTTAGCCTGTTTTATCCATTCCAAAACCAGTTTTTATACGTGTATGGGATCGTTGTCCTGTTGGAACACCCAATCGTGACCTAGCTTTTGATTGGAGATGAAGTTGAAGAATTTGGCGGCAGTCCTCTGTCATCATCCCATCCATTTTGTACAATGTACCATCACCACTGTAACCTTCTTGGGTTTGAAAGCCTCACCTTTACTCCTCCACTTCTCATTGTGGCCAAATAGCTCAAACCTTATCTTATATGACCATAGCTTTTCTCCAGAAGGCATTTGGCTTGTGAATGTGGGCAGCTGCAAATTTCAGTGAGCTTGAAGGTGTCAATTTTGGAGCAGGGGCTTCTTTTTTGGTTGGCACCCTCTCACTCCTTGGCCATGTAAAACTTACTTCACTGTGGAAAGTGATGCTGGTGTTCCAGCTTATCCAGCTTATAGTTAGGGCTGAATCAGGTTACCCTGAACTCTCCCTTAGTTATGCTGTAATAGGCCTAGGCTGCTGGGGGGCTCCCGTGATGCACTAAGCATTTCTTTTTCATTCACCCCTTTCCACTCTGTTTATACACCACTCTGCATTTAGGTTATTATTAATTAGTTATTATTAATTGCTGGCTCTCTTCCACAACATGTCCTTTATCCTGTCTCCTTCCCCTCATCCCCAACGGGTCATGGCAGACGGCTAAGCCTGGTTCATCTGGAAGTTTCTTCCTCTTAAAAGGGAGTTTTTCCTTCCCACTGTTGCCTAGTGCACGCTCATAAGGGGCTGTTTTGATGGCTGGGTTTTCTCTGTAAATATATGGTTATTATATGGTCTTTACCTTTCAATATAAAATACATTGAGACGACTGTTTGTTGTGATTTGGTGCTGTATAAATAAAATTGAATTGTTCAATTAACACTATTCAATTCATTAATGTCCAAAAAGATCTTTCAAAATGAATAATGAGCTTCATAGTGTTGAGTGAGTTGAGTGTTGTTGCTGAGTGTTGTTCCTGGTGGATTTTGACAGATCAAAGAAGAACCTGTGGTCAAATCATTTCCCAAAGTGCTCTTCAGGCTGGTTTTCAGCTTTGCTGTTTGCATTGTGGTTATACCTAAACACCAAATGAAAGAGCTTGCATGCAATCCTCATTAGGATTGGGGTTTATGTGTGACTGTAGCCTAAGGTTAATCTTGTTAATTGGTAAGTATGTGATGGTGCATCACATACTTACCAATGGTGCCACATTATGGAGTAAATGCAAAGGTAATGATAATGTAATACACATTATATTCTCCAGAGAGTAAGAATAATAGTACTGAACATGTAGGGTTTTTTTGTTTGTTTGTTTGTTTTGTTTTGTTTTTTCATATGTTTAGCCTCTCTACACCCTCTTCTAGGGAAATGAATATAATCATCACTCCAAGGGGAAGAACTGACAATTGAGCTGATTTGGATTTTTGAGGGGCCACATTATCAGGAGCTAATAAGCATAGAATATTAATCCAATTAATTCAGTCACTGATATTTGAAAATTTATATTTCGGTAATGATGCAATTTTTGTAACAGTGGATTTTAATCAAACAAGATGTGATTCAAGTGCAGATTGCCAGATTTAATTGATGAGGTTTAATAAAAGTATTGCATTAGGAATTGCAGCTATGTTTGTACATATTCCTCTATTTTAAAAAAGTATTTGGACATTTGGCTGGCAAGCAGTTTAATTGGGGTAACTGTAGCTCAGGTGGTAGAGCAGGGCATCTACTGATTGGAAGGTTGATGGTTTAATTCCTGGCTGCTCCAGTCTGTATGCCAAAGTATCCTTGGGCAAGATGCTGAATGCCAAGTTGCATTAATTGGATTTAGTTAGAAAGCAATTACATTTAAACAAAAGGGCTTGCATGAATGGTAAATGAGGCAAGTTGAGTAGAGTAGAAAAGCCTTATATAAGTCCATTGCCAAGTGATGCATGTATTATCATTGTACACAAGTATACAATTCAATTTTATTTATATAGCGCCAAATCACAACAAACAGTCGCCTCAAGGCGCTTTGTATTGTGGGTAAAGACCCTACAATAATACAGAGAAAA